>VBVQ01003311.1:0-19411 GCA_011636635.1 Tetramorium simillimum | reverse complement strand
GTATATATGTATTATGTGTTTACAATGTAATGAAATATTTTAACAAAATAATTTTAATAATCTAAAAAATATTTATTTTCAAGTTTATCTCCAAGCCAATCTCAAATTTCTTAAATAAAAAATCTTAAAAAATATATTTCACAAGTAATCACGCTACAATGCAATAAAGAACTGAAATTATCACAAATATAATATTATCAATTTAAAAAATTTTTCACATTATTCTCACAATATCTTTTGCAGTTTTTACTACTTGTTTTTTTACTTATACTGTAATAATCTACAAAATTAATATCCTAAGAAATATTTTTAAGTCACGTTTTGAATCTTTCAATTCAAACAACTTTCTTGCAATTACGTTTTGTGATATAGCCTAATACTACTAATGAAGAATTAAATTATCTGAATGCGAATGCAGCTTACTGCATCACACTTGAAATTTTCTCAGTTACATATGCAGCATATTTGAACAAAACCGATGACGCGTCGTGAAAAATTTTATTTTATGGAATTTTATCTCCTATGGAAGGAAAGAATTTCGTTTCAATGGCGTGACGAATCGTTATTGCATTTTGTTTCAGGTCAACATGGGGAGTTCTCTCGATGCCGCGAAACCGTCGCGTCGTTTCGAGACCGAGGAATCCGCGTGACGCCCGCGAGGAACAAGCGGAGCACGCGGCATGCGTACCTTGCACAATTGTTGTCCGGGCGAAAGATCCTCGAAGGGATGCCTGGAGAAGCATCGGGAGCATGCAAAGAGCGCCTGCACGTTGTTCGCACTCATCCTCGGTTTCCCAGGAAAATCGGAGCACACGACCGGGGACTGGATGCGTTGCCGGACAACGGGACAACAGGGAGAGGCGGCAGCCGCAGCAGGGGGACGCGATATCGAAGACGAGGGGGAAAGTAAGGAGGACGTCACGACCGCGCGGCACCCACGTCGCGGAACGAGGAAACGCGAGTGAATGTAAAAATCGACGACGCCAAGCGCGATTATCCCAATTGCGATTGCTACTCCGCCGGAACCGGTTGTTGACTTTCACGTAGCCATCTGTGACCGCTGCGACGGAGCAACATGGCCGACCGTGGCGGCGGAGGTGGCCGTCCGAGGACGCCACCGCTGCCCGCGGCCATGTTCAGACCGATGAATGCCGACATTAAAAAAAACCACCGAATAATCTATCCTCCTACGCTTTTCAGATGCAGCTGTTGCCTCGTCTCCTTGTGCCCATTTCTATCAACATATATAACACAATTGAGCTTTAATCTCAATTTAACTTTGTTTAATTCTAAGAAAAATTCTTAGAAAAAATAGAAAGTAAATTGAATCGAGATTAAAGCTAGTCTGTATTGGTAGAAAAGGATAAATCACTCACAATTCGCTCTACTTTGAATGCAGTAAGTGCAACGCATTCAAAGTTGAGAAATAAATTTAAAATATTGTCTTGATGTTCGAGCTACAGTGCGTTTTTAAAATAAAACCGAAATTTCCTGCCCTGAAAAGGACATTAAGGAAAAATTAAAGAAAATGGTTTACGACATAGACATAGTATACTATGTCTATGGTTTACGAGAGCTTTCAATATTATTACAATTTTTTTAAACCGCCTTTCTTTTTATCTCTAAATAAAAAAATAGTAAAGCTCTAACTTAATTTTCCCTCTTTTCTTTTACACATATCCAAGATATATCCGGTCTATTTCAATGATTTTATTTAACCAAAAAATACTCTTTTAAAAAAATATATAAAGGCTTTACAAATAGCATAGGTGATTGTTATGAGCTCAAAAAGAATTCACTTTTTTAAATTCTTTATAACTTACAATTAGCATAATCTATTAAAAATGAACTTAAAAGAATTCCTTATTTCTGGTAGTTTAAAAAAGATTCAATAGAATATACTTTTTCATTAAAAAAATTTTTTTATATCTGAAAAAGTTTAAAATTGATGACGTAAAAGCAAATTCTTATTGAATTTTTAAATGATTTTAGAATGGAACGAAATGGAAAAAGAAATCATTTTATAACTCGAGAAATCAAAAAGAATTTTTTTGAATTCTCTGTGTTATCTGAAATGTGAGACATATTGAAAACAATTACAGATGTATTACGATTGTCCAAGTTTTTCGACATCACAGATAGATTACATACAATCTTCACACGTATCTGACAGTTTGTTTATATTTACGATAATAAATCATGACTCACATTAATTAAATTTTCTTCTACTGGATTATGATTCACTTACAAGACTGAGATAAGGAAAATTTGGTCGGCAATCAGTTTTAAAACAATTCTCGTCTCCGTGAATACTCAAGTAATTATCGGTAGGATTAGGCGTTTATACATGTAAAATATAATAATCTAAATGTATATGTAAATTATGTTTAACGTCATGTTAGCAATGATATGTTAATCTATAAATTATCGAACATTTCTATTTCGTTAGAAATCAGAAATTTATATTTTTAAAAGGTTTTCAAGGTTCAGGAATTAATGTATACATACAAAACGTGTATGGACCATCATGTGTTACCTGATATAGTAAAAGGTCTATAAAAAAGAGAAATCTTGGATAAACGAAATGAATTGCAGCACGTGACAAATTGCCTAAGATTGGGTACATACATCGTGGAGCTTTCCAGCAAGAGACACAAACAGGAGTCATTCTGCCTTTATTAGACATTCAATGAGAGACAATGACAGAATGACTCTCATGTGTTGATTTGTGTCTCTTGCCGAAAGGCTCCCTTCGTCTACATGAAAAAGATTTATGTAACCCAACACGCGTAAAACAATTCACGTAGATGCAATTTTGGCGGAATCAACGCGCAGTCCTGACTGTCGGTCGATAAAACCCGAGCACCGGTCGCTCTCCGCTGGATAAAACGAGGCGGGATTTACCTACAGCCACAATGGTCCCTCGGCAGCGGCGCGACACTGCCGCCGGGGCCGACGGCAGACCCGCGGCGCGGAATCCGCTACGTGGTACCGTCGCGCCGCGCTTTTGTCCAGCGTTATCGCGGGGAGGCGACACCGGGGTGTCGCGGTCGCGCGTGGTCCCCGATCCCTTCGCGAAGACGCTCCCAGCGAGGATGACGACCCGCCACGAGAAGGAGCGTGCCAAGCAGATCCAGGAGAAATGTCAGAATCTGCTGACGCAGATGCTGCGCGACGAGGATAACAAGTACTGCGTCGACTGCGACGCGAAAGGTTTGTGCCTCTCTCTCTCGGTCGCGACATGGATGCGCCTACCTCCGCTTCTCCATTCTCGCGATATGCCTCGTCTTCCTCGAGTCCCTCCAGCGCCGTCTCCTCCGCGCTGTGCTGTCCGACCGCTGTCGCCTCCGGCAGCTCGGCTCGTCGATATCGATCACGGGAACCAACCTGTATGACGCGTCGCCTTCCGTACAACGCGCCGAGACATTTATGGATTTTTAATTTCCGCGTGACATACCTGTCAGCGCGCTGTCACGCTCGTCGAGGCCCTACCGAATTTCACGTTGATTTCACGTTCGGGCATCGCCTCGAAAAAAATTCAGAGCACATTCCTTTGTCCGCCTCTCTCTTTTTCTTCCCTCGGAGGATCGGCGGAAAAAAATTGCGACCGTTTTTTGCGCGATTTGATATGTCATCGAAAATTGAGAGCTTTATACAATTAATAGTCCTGAATATTAGATACGGTTGATTGGCGAGGCTTTTATTGATAGCCGTTTATCGCATTTATTACATTTGCTTCGAGTTTCCATGCGAAATGCGCGCGGACGGGAGATAACGGAATGATTTATGATATCTTCGATGAATTTGCATTTTGCAGGACCAAGATGGGCTAGCTGGAATTTGGGAATTTTTTTATGTATTCGATGCGCTGGTATTCACAGAAACCTTGGAGTACACATAAGCAAAGTAAAGTCTGTTAATTTAGACACATGGACACCGGAACAAGTAGTGGTATGTAATGAACATACTGGGTGCTTTCCAGTAAGCAACACAGATGACACAGTGAATTGTTTCATTCTTATTTAACATCGGGGAAACAACAAAGACGAAATGAGTTACCGTGTCACCTGTGTCGCTTGCTGGAAAACATCCATTGTTTATAGGTTTTTAATGGAAGATACTTTTTACTATTTATTAGTAGTAGAGTTTTCTACTTGTTAAACTTTTATATCGAAAAATATTCAAAAATGTTAAAAATGTAAATTTGTATTATGAAATATTAATCTTTCATAAAGAAGTGGATATAAATAATTTTTAATATTTGCTTTCTAGAAAAAAAAACCTAATTTTTCTGTTTTAATCATATTTTTCATATTATATTCAAGATTAATTCTTATTTTTTATAATACATTTAAAATACTTTCTTAAATATATTTTAAAAATAAAAGAAATATTTAATATTTTGAAGCTAATAGTTTTTAAATTTTTATTTGATATTGTGTAACTTCTGTAATTAACATAATATTTTAGCATTAAAAATCTATAATTATATAGCGAATTTAACCATGTTTAATTTCTAGAGTTTACAACAAATGGGCAATTCTCGTGCCAGAGCGGTCTACGAAGCCAATCTTCCAGATAGTTTTCGAAGACCTCAAACGGATTGCAGTCTGGAAAGTTTTATTCGGGCAAAATATGAACATAAAAAATATATAGCTAGAGAATGGGTGCCACCTCCTTTACCAAAAGTATGATTATTACATTCAATTTAATACTTATTTTTTTAAGTATATAACATTACATATAAAAATGTATAAATGCTAAACGTGCAAAAAATTTAATGTTTTATATGTATATAATTTTATATGGTTGTGCAAAAGATTATATTTGTTACTTTAACTAATAAATAATTTTTAGGTAAATTGGGACAAAGAACTTGACGAAGAAGCCGAAAGACAACGCAGACGAAAAAAGGAGAGTTCGGAAGCTACGAACACTGTACTCCCACCTGTAAAAAAACCGGAAGTAGTGCCTCAATTGCCAAAACCTCGAAGTTCCATCAGTCCTAAACTGGGCAGACAAACAAAAGAAAATTCTGCAATCCACGATCTCTTAGGTCTTGGTATGTTTCTTATATGTTCAGGATATATTTTCATTTAAAAACTAACTTGCTTTAATGTAATTGTATCAGAGGAAATAATTGCTTCTCATACAGAAAATTACACATCCCGTGTATGTAAATACTAACATCTGTAACTATAATTTGTGAAACATGCTTTTTTCACGTCATTGTTATTAACAGATGCACCAGCAACTAACCAAACAAATGTAAATGGTTCTGGGGACGACGTATTTTCTTCCTTTCTGTCTGCACCGCCTGCTTCGGTAGCTCCAACTGGAAATGACAATTCTAATGGAAGTAAAACAACCACTACCGCAAGTAAAAGTGAAGAGGAAAGCTTCTTTAACCAACCGACTCCACTACCTCAGGAAAAAAGCAAGATGACAAAAGACAGTATTTTAGCATTATACGGTACTCCGAGTCATCAACCAGCGATTTATGGTGTCTCAGGTAATGCATAAAATAGAAATGGTGTTATTTGTAACATTAATAAAGATTTACATAACTAAATTGTGTTTTCTAATACATGATATGTATATTTTAGGGGGAGTGTATCCTCAACACTCCATATCATATAAACAGCAAATGCCTAATATGGGTGCATTTGGGCAACAAAGTTCTTTGAATCAACTCGGCCAACTTCCCACACAAATACCGGTCCCAAATCAGCTACCTGTCAATCAAAATCAGATTATAGCGAATCCTAATTCGATAGGTGCTATACCAGCCAATTCCTTAGGCTTACATGTAGGACAAATGAATCAACTAAATGGTATACCTAATGCTGCTCTCACAATGCCACCTCAAATGGTACATAACATTTCTTGCATGATATTACTGAATACGTTAATAATTATTTTCGCAATTACTCTTTTTATATTTTGTTTTTTTCTGAATTCATAGATGATGCAGTTAGGACAAAGTAATATTCCTAGTAATAATGGATGGAGTGGAATGCTGACACAGAATATTCAACCTGCTCCCGGTAGCAATCCTTTCTTTAATTTAACAGCACAGCAACAACAAACTACTGCATTTACAGCTCAGGTATATAAATTTCATCATTGTTTAGTACAATTTACGTGATCGAATCAATAAAATAACGAATTTTCGTCAAAATATAATACTGTTATTTATAAATCAAATTAATTTTGTTTTTATAACAATTCATTTCAGTTGCCACAGCAAATGTCGCAGATGTCTCTGGGCGATATGAATTTTGCCTCTACGACGGGCAAACCTGCCACTGCCGCGCTACCCGGGCAAACTCTTTCCACCAACTTATGGCAGTAAAATTATTGCGGATATTGTTAGCCTGTTGATTATCTCGTTCAATGTTGTATACTAATGTCGACAGTTTATTATCCAATGTAACGTTTCCATGTCCATCATTTGGACATTGCTTTGGAAAGTAATAGAACTGACGATAGAGACACAAAATGAAACAAAAAGAATAACTTCGAATGCTGTCTCAACACATCATTCGTCAATGTTTATAGTGCTTCAAGTAGATACATATTTTTGTTTGAAAGCCTTCACCAGCTTTCAATGTTGGAGGAAAGAAAACCGGAATAAAAGTAAGACAAGTCTTTGACTGAATGTAAGAAGTTATTTGTGTGACACTAAAAAATATGTACCTCATGGTGCAAGTTATGTTGCTACAATAAGAGCTTTTTGTAATTGCGATTAAAATATATGCCAGGGTCCATTTTCAACAAAATATTCAGTCGAGTCAGTAGTGAAAAACGGTATAATTTTGATTAGCTCGGATTTCGTTGCTATGATTGTTATACTAAAATACATTTGTGAGTTTATTCGTAAAAATGGAAGTTCTGCGATTGGCGTAGTACATGTTTTCATATACAGCATCGAAAGTTGAATTCACTGGAATTATACCGATTTCAAATGCTGATTCAAATCAAGATGTACATGCATATGTACAAGTTTTGTTAGGGACATAAAAAGACTTGGATCTTCAACTTATTTTTAAGGTATATTCGACACGTGCAATATGTGTCTACATTTATTCTATATTGGTAAATAAATATAAAATAATATAAATGCAGAATATAATGCATTTTACATTTGAGTAAGGTATAGAATATATTACTGTTGCGACGATGATTTAAATAATTCGGCAATTTATTATGAATATCTACGAAGTGTGAGAAAAATCCATACTGGTGCTAAGAATTTAGCGAAGTTAAATCTTGTGAAACATCTTGATTGGATACGCCAAATTTTAGTTAAGTTGAATTGAATAATGATATATGAAAAATCATACCGCGTCTACAAAATGTTTTTTGAAGAAAACATTTTGAGCAGATACTTTGTGATCGGGCACGTAATTAGATAATATATGTATATAATTTATTGCATAAATTATTGATTATGCTTGTCTGTGTACTATTATGAGTCGTGTTGCAAACAACAGTTTTTATTAATACATTATTCACATGCGAAGATAAATTTATTTAGTATGTGGGAGGCACTACTATACTTAGATATATAATCACGACCTGTCTTTCAAAGTATCGATGATGGTGGTTATGCAGACTGTCTAAGCATTGCGCATATTTTCTCATTTACAGGTTCTACAAATTCTATAGGGTTATTTATAGTAATTTACATTGAGTTAATAAATTCAAGAATGTGAATGAGATAATTTTATTCTTCATCATGATTTTACTTTCAACGACTTGATTGTCAATACACCAAAGTCCAAATCTGATTTTCAACGAACCTGCCGAGAAAAAAGAGCGCGATACACAAGACACTGTATATGGATATTGCGAGACACAGTATTTTTGGCAAGTATTTACGTTAAACAGCTAAATCACTTTAAGTGATTCCCGATAATCAATGAAAGCTACACCAAGAGGGACTTAAAGGAAGCTCATCTTAATTGTTGCCTACAGTATCAAGCTGTTATTTATATGAACTATTATTATAAGTAATTATGAAATAGTGTACTTGTGTCAAAATATAATGACATTTTATTGTAATTTGATTATTATATTATTCATCATTTGCAAAATTGTTAGGCAAGATAGAATGAAATTTACAATATTATTATTTTTATTATTAATAGGTGCGTTTAAAAAGATACATTAAATCCGACAGGAAGTTACTTATGCATTTCTCTAAAATATCTTAAAGTTCTTAATATTTAAAACTTATATTAATACGATTTGTTCATAACGTAACATGTTAAATTAAAATTTTAAATATCTTTTTAAAGATTAATCTTTCTGTGAACTTTTTCAGCCGTGTTCTGTTTGTTATACGTAAAATAGATAATTTTGGTATATATTGTAAAAAATATGTACAGATATGTCAATGTGAGATATGGAAACGATAACGATAGAAATACATATTTCTCTACAGTTCCAAAATTGTGACAGAGAAGCATGGTCCTGATAAGAAAGAAATAGAAACGTGACGAGTAGTGTGTATTCTATAGCTGTATGATAAAATTTAGCAAATACATGAAAGATACAAAAGCATTAGTTTTATCGAGCAGTTAATTTCATTTAGCAATTAATAAAATTTTTAAATATTAAAATTTAATTAAGTCTAATCGAAATAGAAAGTTTACGATCTATTTATAAGCTATTTGTAAAAGGTGCACTATGTATTTTTGAATCTCTATTTTTACATTTAATTGTGCGACATCTTAAAACACATTGCAGTTTATAAAACTTAATCAAAGAAAAGCTCTGTCAATTGTATCAAAATTTTGAAAACGCGTATATTTTTTCCAAAAATTTAGCAAATACAATAAATGAGTTTCGAGACATTACTATCGATAATAAATACAAGCCCTCGATATCCACTTCAAACAATCGAAAAACACTGATAATTTTTTATATAAAAAAAATAAAAAATCCTTAACAAATGTCTGCAATTTCAATTTATAGTTAAAAATTTATTTTCCTCGCTCGAATAAATGCGATAGCAGTCCGTAAGTTCGCAAGATCTCTTGCAGTAATATATAACAAATATTTAATTTTCAATATTTAAGTATTCTGTTTGAGAGCGACGCGCAAAAGCGAGCAATATTTAAAAAAAGAGTTGATCTCAGTATACAAATTATCTACGTCTTTCGACAGTAGCGACTCACCGGAAGTCGAGCTGACGTCATTCGAAACGCCACATAGCCAGAGCAAGCATGGAACATGTGTACGTGCGGCGCAGAACGCACTGCGCCGCACACGTACGCGCGTTGCGCTCGTGCGCGTTGTCCCCGCCACCGCGATTTCACACTGCTCACGTTTACGATCGGAGAAACGTGCTCTTCCATTTGCGCCAAATTCTCGCTCGAGTCACAAGCCACGAGACAGAGGCGATCATGGACAAGCCAGTCGTTTTAGCGCGTGTTATCAAAGTGCTGGGTCGCACCGGCTCGCAGGGACAGTGTACCCAAGTAAAAGTAGAGTTTCTGGGCGAGCAGAACCGCCAGATCATCAGAAATGTGAAGGGGCCGGTGCGCGAGGGCGACCTCCTAACCTTGCTCGAGTCCGAGCGTGAGGCGAGAAGACTTCGATAACGCCGGGGCTTCGTTAACGCCGTAAAACGGGAAAACGCTTACCAGCCGCCGCCGCCGCAAGACTTCACCACCTACGCATTTCCTGAACGTGCATCTCTCCCACGCGTGGATCGGGCAACGAGGATCATGAGTCGTGGACCATGGATCGTCGATCATCAGCCGTGGACTGGCCGTATGACTACCGTGCTTCTGGGTATCGGAGCCATTTTTTAGAAGATCGGCCGTCGACAATGGACATTCCACGTGCCTCTAGAGGATGCCGATCAGGAAACGGGATCGCGAGCTTCTTGGAAACATTCCTGACGCATAAAAATTCCACAACTTTTACAATAAAGCTTGGCTGGTAACCACAAATTTCACGGTGTTGTCACTTCCCTCGTGTTTCCCTTTTCCCCTCGTCGAACGTACCAATTGCATCGTTTTAATGGTCTACATTTTCGAAATAGGATAGATGGACATTGTCGTTTTTAAAAAAAAATGTAAAACAAAGGTTTTTGAGGTTACTTGGTGTGCCATCAATTGATGTTTAATCGGTTTGGTTATCAAATACTCTCCTTTTTTCTGAACTTTTGCAAAGTTTCAATCATAATCTTAATTTATTTAATGGAATATTAATCTATTCAATTCTTTAATTCACAATCATATTCGTAATCCTTTAAGAGGATATATGTGGGATGACAATCAAGATCGAACTCTTCTATTATAAATCACTCGTTAGCACAGAATCATATGTTATCTCATGGAATAAAAGAAATACAAAGAATGTACGATGTGTAATTACAAGAAAACAGACTTGATATCTTGGGAAGTGTGAAATTATTCTAAAATTCAAATAATTTTGATTCAATTTTGAATATGAAAATGTACATTTTTTAATAGAGTTCTGTGACAAAAGTAAATCTTTTATCAGTATCAAATATATCGCGCCAGAAATCAAAGTTGCTTAAGAAGATAATTGAT
Source organism: Tetramorium simillimum (assembly GCA_011636635.1). Taxonomy (NCBI): domain Eukaryota; kingdom Metazoa; phylum Arthropoda; class Insecta; order Hymenoptera; family Formicidae; genus Tetramorium; species Tetramorium simillimum. The sequence goes on along the minus strand of VBVQ01003311.1, from coordinate 8,840 downwards.
ATATTTACAGAACATACACACACAGTATAAATCCTTTATAAAATCAACTTAGTCTCTATATATACATCTACGTTATTAAAAGAGTATGTCATATCATAATTTCGTATTATAAATTATACAACTGAGGCTCTTGATAAGACATCAACGTGATGCTTTTCTTATTAATACTAACTGTTATATTCTTCTTCGTTTCGGCGGAGGTGTATCGCGTGGACTTGAAGAAGCTTTGGAAGAACTATCCACGCTTTGTCGAGTTGGTCTCTTCGGGATTCTTTTCATGAGCTCGCGACCAGATTCGGAATCCTTCCGCTCCTTCTTTCCATTCGATGCTTAAAAGAAATGGAAATACAATTTGCGCGTGCAGCTAATCTATTGGACAAAAAGGACTAAATAATTAAGATCAAAATATATTTATTAAAATACCGCTTTCTTCTGAATCCTCCTTCCCTTTTGAACGACCTTTCGAAGATTTATGTTCTTTCCTTGTCTCTTTTACATCCCTAAACTTATCCTTTTTCATATCTACCTCCTTCACATATTTCTTCATCTCTTCTTTTTTCTTTTCCACATCTTTGGTTCCTTTAAAATCACGCAACACGCTATCTTTCTTAAAACTCTCTTTGATGTCCTTTTCTTTCTTAATCTCTTTGTACTTATCCCTCTGTTCCTTCAGTTTCGTCTCCAATTCATCCTTCTTCCGTGGCTTTCCCACAAATTCTGTCTCCGGTAAGGAAAAGTCTATCTCATGACCAGGAAAAGGTAAATCTTCCATGTCATCCTATTAAAAAATTATATACATATATACATACATACAAACACATTAAAATATAATATATTTAACATATTATATTGCATTCACACAAATTTTATGGAAACTAGTTTATTCTAATATATAAAATGTATTAATATAACCGCAGATTTATAGATTTATTATAGAAAAAATAAAGCTATTTAAATATATCAGTCAAAAACTGCTAAATGTTTTCATTTGAACGCTTTCATTTCTTTACATTGTCACTTACCAAAGCCATAAGATCATACATGGATTCTAGATGATCCCAAATTATTTTCAACGGAACATCCTTGTGGATGGCAGCACGAAATTTCTCCCATATACAAACCATGTGGAAATATTTATTGATACCTTACAATATTGAACAATCCATTAAATCATAATTGTAAAGAATAGTGATCCGTAACAATAAATTCGGCTCTAATTAATTTAATTGGCGATTAATTTATCAAATAATATTCTCAGCATTCTGTCAATATGAAATTAAGCTTTCGCTATTTAATATATAAAAGTAAAAATTAAATTGCAAATGTTACACTCTGGATAGAAAGCTATGCATGAGTTATATAATTAGAAATTTTGCTTTAATGAATTAATTGTTGATCAAGTTAATCAAAGCTTGAATTAATCGCCAATCAAGTTAACCAGAGTTGAAATCACCCTACATAGATGCGAGATCGAGGATAAACATAACCTCTCATGGCCGGGTTACGCGTCTTACCGACTGGCTTATGTCCATTCATGGCGAAAAAAAGCTGGATTTCATTCTCCACGTTCCATTCTATCTCGTCGAATGAAGTTTCGCTCTGCTTTTCTTTGACAGCCATTCTAACGAAATTCGATTGTGTTGTGCACCGAACAGCTCAATCTCGACTTTGTTAGTGTTTTGACCAAGTTCAATTGAATAAATTAGCGCGAAACGCTCGGTATAACGCAGTAGTATTTCATATATTGCATCAACGATTTAAATTATTATTCCGATTATTAAAACATCGCATGGAATAACTATAACGACTTGACGCTTTTAATAAATAAATTGTTCTAAATTGTATGTTAGCACTTCAAGAACATTTTAGAACACGGACGCCCAGTGACGCCACTGTCGTGATTCGAAAAACTCGTTGCGCACTAACGCCCTCTCAGTAATGTTGCGATCAGAATAGGAAACAAGAGATTTACCGATTAAATAAAAAATATAAAATAATTATTTGTGATAACTTACGCTATAATTCCTATTTTATTTCTCATAATTTCAGCAAAGGGCCTACATGTGTATAAAAGATTCAGTACATTTTCGGTAATAAAATAGTGTTTGGATTAATTAAAGATAAAATATTCAATTTTATATGTAGATATTTAATTTTAAATACAAATTAAAATTCATGTCTAATGATGAATGCTCAACGCGTCGCTTTGCACTTCGTGGCTCAATTGTGTCTGCAGATTCGATAATTTGTTTTTCAAGGCTGCTATTCCCATCATAACGATGTTTTCAGGTTTCAAGGCCCCACTGCTTTCCACGTTGAAGTAATACTTGTTCGGTTTAGCTTCCCAATTAAACGCTGCTTCATCTGAAACGTACATGTTACAATAAGTATAATTATAAAAAATTTTGGATCTTTATTAGAATAGACTTATGCTCACATTGATCCTCATCTAATTCAGTGTATTCCGACTTGGGCCACTCATCTGTTTTGGGATACAAAGTGTGCCTCATAGAATTGTCCGGATCATATTCGAAGCTTACACCAGCAGTCGGATTCCACTTTGCGTGCTCTTTTCCAAAACCCTTTTTTGCATACGCCCTAAGTTTCAGTTCTTGTCCTTTTCTTAGTTTCACTATCAAGATCTCTAAAAGATTTCAAACACACAATCATTAGAATTCCTTTGTTTTTACAATACTAGAATTATCACATGAAAAAGAAGATACGAACCATCCGTTTCTCCATACTCGCTCGCGTCGTCCTCCCTGTGCCTGGATGTCACAGGTAGCACTCTAGGATCGCTCGACTTGAAATCCGCAGTGGTTACATGCCTGGTTTGATCTTCAATGCACTTAACATCTAGAGTGAATTCCACGCTACATTCTGGACAGAAATCCATGCATTGGCAATCTCTTGTATATTGTATCCTGTCGACCACCTAAATAAAAGATAAATTTTCTCTATATTATATTCAATAAATCACTTGGCACATCTTGTGACATGACAGTTGAAAAATATAATTTTGATATGTGCTAATACGACATAGGCTGCGTTCACTTTGGGCACTCACGTGTTAAAAGCGTCATTCTATCTTTGCTGCTTATTTTATATAAAAAAAAGATAGAATGACACTTTCAGTACATGAGCGCCCAAAGCGAACACAGCCATAGCCTACTAGCTTTTTTCTTTTTAATTTAAAATCTATTTGTCTATATTTTTATTGAAAAAAATTTAATTTTTTATAAAGAGATGATTAATTAATATGTACATACTTCATCACTGATCAATGGTATCATTCCGATCCTGTGTGCCAAGAATTCGTCGCTTAAAACAGTAGAATTAGCTTCCAGTTGTATCCAATCAATGGCCATAGTCGGAGTTTCGGCGATAAAGACACGCCTCATGCTATTCGCAACGCTGATGAGGAAATATTAATTAAAAATTAATTTGTATTTGCATGTTTTGATGCCACAACTTAACCTAACCTGTCTCACCTTAATTCAGTATCCTCCACTTGAAACTTAACATTTTCCTCGGTTAAATCCGAAATATGAACCGACGGTTGATTAGCGTACGGCATTTTATCTTCTCGAGCTTTACAGTTACTTTTTTCCCGTTTATTTACGGTAAAAAAAGATTATTTGTAACAAATCTCTACACCACAGTACGCGCTAACAGACGTCAGTAGCGGCTAATAACAAAACGCAAATACGCGCAATGGATAGTAACGACATCTGCACTAGTTTAAATTTAGTGTGAAGGGAAAAAAACAAAATATAAATTTATTCATATGTATACTAAATATATGTATATGTATTTAATTATATAAAAAAATTTTTAATAAATTATACCTGTTTCCATATATACGTAAACTACAAAACAAACTTAAAAACGTTAACTTTTTAAACTTGAAGATATATTTTATAGTGTATGTATATATGAGAATCTTTTTAGAAAGTAAAGACTGTAAAATTGTTAAAGTATTTTATTATAAATTAATGCGCATATTTTTTGTCGAAGATCAGTTTTATATGAATAATGCACGTAGTTGCTTAATATTAGCTACAAAAATCTCAATTTGTTGCGAAATCAGGAGAAAATAGTGCTTTATATTCGATACATTCTACGTACATATATAAAATATTGTATATGCACATGTGTACTACATTATATATGTACAGTATAACACATATGATGGAATTCAAACTTAATGACGTACTATAAATGTAATTGCAATGAGAAATATGAGACTTTGCAGAATATTTTTTCCCCACATTCTCTAATATGGCACTCATATTTGGTAAAAAGTGGAAGACGATGGTTCGTGTGCTATACTACGAATCGTCATGAATGTACAAGATGTGTAAATTTCATTAATCCTGTGCAACTTGTCATAAAAAAATTTATTCTAATGACTGCATAGATTGAAACAGATAAAGGCTGAAAGGGAGATGCAGAAAAAATATTGATAAATATACCGCTCAAAACAATTACATTTTTTGGAATATTTTCTCAAATAAATTTATAATCTAGTTTCTAGACTCTAATAAACTTCAAAATCAATTAGCTTCTAGTAAATATAGATTTTAAATATTTTTGTCAATTTGATTTTGATATCCAATAAATGTATTTATACAAACATATTTTAAGTTTTTAAACACTGGCGTTTCGAGTTTATACATAGAATTCTTTAAAAGAATTGTTGTTATTGTCTTGAGCAGTGTATTAAAAATATTTTTAATCATATTTATCTCCGATGAGTATTATGAAAGATAACACAGTTATTATCAAATCAACTAATCGCTGATTTTCAGAGCTCATCGTTAAAACGATCAATCTCTTGCAAATGATCACCATAGTCCGTTGCTTCGCTACCTACGAAAGCATCGTGATGATCTAAGATCTCATCAAAGGATAATCTATTATCGTGATCATCATCCGAACCCGCAAATAGATGATCCACTTCGTCATTTGCTATTTCTCTGAAATAAACATCAACAAAGAGATAAGAACAGAAATAAGAACAGTAGTAAAAATAATGGATTTATGAAAAATCATGAATATATTAGCAAAGTATAATTTACAATATAGTACATTGTTTAAATTTTTTAACGAGTCATTGTTATGAAATTCATATAAAACTTATTTTAGACAATTTTAATACATGACGGTCAGAATTCGGAATCTATTGACTATGAAATCGATTACTTTATGACATAAAGCTATCCTTTAATATAATAATGTAAAATTGTATTATAATATTGGAATGTCACATTAAAAAAATATATTATTATAACATAAATATAGACATGCAAATATAGAAAGAAAACGAAAGAAACTTTTACCATTATTTAACATGATTTAATATAATTATTTGATGTTAACTGGATGATAACATTCTAATACTCAATATCAAATAAAAATGTGTATGTGTTATAAACAATAAAATTTTATAATATTCTATTTATTACAGTATACTTACTCGTTACTTGGAACAAGCCAAGAAAGAATTTCCTCTGAATCAAGTCTGCCATCTCCGTTCTTATCATGTTCATAATCAAATTTATCTTTTTCAGACAGTACCCATTCTTTATCTTTTGACTTTCCTCTGTCACCAATAAACTCCTGGAAATTAATGTAGCCATCTCCATCTATATCTTTGTCATCTAAGGCTTGCTTCAACAAGAGTGGAAACATTCTAGGCGTCTCTTCAGGATGTGTATAAGCTTTGAACTCTTCTGCGTCTAAATAACTATCTTTGTTTAAATCGGCAGCCTCGAATGTCTGCTTGTCGTCTTGGATCAACTTCTCATCAAGGGCTAAATCTTCGGGATCACTGCCATAAGTGTCTTGCAGAATTTCATCCCAGCTCACTTTACCATCTTCATTTGTATCAGCGTCATCCAAGCGATCCTCAGATTCTTCTGCCGACAGCATGCTGTTTACAAAATTTAATTAAGTCTTTTACAAAAAATTGATCAAATAAATATGTAATATTATAATACATTAATGATACTACCTAAATGAACGCAAGATCCAAGCTTTCAGTTCGTTTCTCTCTATGTACTTGTCATTATTCAAATCCATTTTGGTCAGTAAAATCCCTAATCTCCTTTTTGATTCTTCTATTGGAAGTTTGTCAAATTCTTCTGCTTCCTTTACACTTCCTACACAAAAGAAATAAAATATTTTAGATGCTTATTCATGCATATCCATCTCAACAAAGCAAGTATATTAGATAACAATCTATGGCAGTCATTCTCTTTGTTGATAAACTAAATAAAAGGAGCTTTCAAGCTCCTTCAATCAGACAAAGCAATATATGGTACAAGATACAAATCTTCAGTTATATATTCATAAATACAGAACTGAAGTAAACTTAAAAGATTCATGGGACGTGGAGAAAGCTGCAAAAGTTGGTCTTGAAATTGTAACACATCCAGTCATCTCATTCGCACCTAGGATGGCTTCATGATCGAACTCCTGGTGGTGCTCGCCCTCCGCGTAGTGCTCGGCATCGCGGGGACTGAAAGCACCGTCCTCCGTCCTCTCATTGCTGTCGACTTTGTTGTGCTGATGCGTGTGGATGTGCGCGGAGGCGGTGTCGCCCAAGGCGGGCAACGACACGGCAAGGGCGATAACGAGGAGCAGAGGAGCGAATGGTCGGGCGGCCATCGTGCGTCTTCTAGGAACGGCGGGATGATTGAAAATAACGCGCCTGCAAAGTGCAATGTTTACGGGTAACGTCAGCGCATAACCTTATCGCATCGGAGCGAGCTTCAACAGGCGCCGCGCGGCGCTTTGCTGGTCGACTGTCGTTGACTATCGTTCGGCGACTATCACGGCGGATATTATCGATTACTTTCCATTACGCATGACGCGATCGCACGAGGAAAATTTTCACGGGTGCCTCGTATTCTGAAGATCTTTCTGGCATTTCTGAAGAGGTCCATCGGAAAATGTACACGTTTCCGGAAAATGCGTGTTTGCGACGTATTTTTCAAGATGAGAAATTGAAAGAGATTGAAAAAATATTAGATGTATACATATTTAGTATTGTTTATATTGTTATATCTTATATATATATAAATATTGTATATAAACCATAAGTTTTAGACATTAAGCTTTAGATTATTGTGAATAATAAACTGAAATAATTAAATAAAGCTGACATCGCGTTTTTTCATATATTTCATATTTTATTTCAATGTATATTCTAAAATTTATAATTTTTACAAAATAGTTGATTTTATCACTTATCAGTCTTATTAATTCATGTCAAACGAAACATAAACCTTAAAACTAGGTAGCACGTCGTAAAAAAAAAAGAGCGGAAGAACGTTCCCTTAATGATAATGAAGAAGTAAGAAATAAAAAAATCGTAATAGACGTCAGTAACGCTTTCATACCTTTGAATGTGGCGCCACGCTTGCGCAATAATCGATCGATTCTCGAGTGAGCACACCGCGCGAAGTCGTTTTCGCCGATCGCTCTGATGTTGTCAACTTTTCGCAATTACGAATCTTTACGCTTCCGCGCGAAGCAGTGTCCGATGGGATGGCGTCGAGCGTTGAGTCGAGTCGCGGAGTCGCGTGGAAAGTCTCGCCCGGGTGCCGTCGCGCGTGGGGCTCTTTTCGCGCCGGGTTTTTCACCCGCGGCGAGCGTATCGCTTCGAATCGTACGCGACGTGGGTCAGCTTCCGCGCGTCTGTCCAACTCGCGTCGCGCCCGGAGTGGCTCGAGTGAACGGAGTGCCGCGTCGGAGTGTCGCGCGCCGGCGACGAGCAGAGAGCGGATCTCGCGCCGAACGGCCGCTTCCTAAGTTGTGACGCGTGTGCGAAGTCACGATTCCGTTCGTCCGGGGGGGGACGAGACTCACGCCGAGCGGCCGCCGTTCGAAAATAGTCGGGGCCGGGTATCGACGTCGCGTATCGTCGCGTCTATTTTCAACCTCGCGCGGGCGCGCGGGCGCGCGAGCGCGCTACGGACCGGCCGATCCCCTCGGGCGCGCAAAAGTCAAAAGTTTCTTTATTTAAAGCGGCGAATCGATAACGGTGATTCAGTGGGACTCTCATTCGTGGGCGGACGGCATTTTCCCGCTGCGTCTCCCGGCGACGGCCCGCTCGCCGCGGATGACCGGTGAGTGCGATTTGCGCTTCTATCTTTTCTCAATTTGGCATGATAATGTCGAACATATTATAAAGATTGATATTACAATTTTGCGATGCTCGATATGTTTATGAAGTAAAGGCAATATCATTTGTAATCTCGAATCTATTAGGCGATTCGAGCATAAAAATTCCTTTTTGCAACATGGCGGTTGCGAGAGAATTTATAAGAATTGCAACCTGCGCTGATTCAAAAGCGCGGGAATTGTTTCTGGGATCGTCGCAGGTTAGCACTGTCGGTAAGTGCTACGAAGCGTGGGTAACTTACTTTTCAGTAAGTGTTGGTCGATAAAAACTTTTTTCGACTGTCGATAGTTCACCGATCTGCGATACATCATTGAAGACGATTATTATTTTATGATATAAATTGAAAAATGCTTTTAGTTGGTAACACGGAAAAATGTTCTTGAATATATTGAAAAACTATTGCTTCAATCGTTTAAAATCATTTGCTCGTTAATGAAAAAATATTCTTTTATGTTATATCGATATTTTCCTCATATTTTTATAATAAAATATAGATTTTTACATATTATGTATTATTTTTTTTAATTATTATAACGAAACAACAGTATCATAAAAAAATTAATCTTTTTCTGCAAAAACAGTTAGACGACTTTATAGAAAGATATTAAATACATACATATATATCTTCCAGTCATTTTCTGTTGGATAT
>VBVQ01003310.1:0-19424 GCA_011636635.1 Tetramorium simillimum | reverse complement strand
CGTGTTGATAAATCATGCGGAAAAATTTACAGTCATATACATATCACAGTGTCAATGTATAACTCGATCTTCCATTCTCCCAATTAAAACGGAATCCTTTAGGTCGACATTAAATCACTCTTACATACTGTAACAAAACGTATTTTTGCTGGCACTCAAGTCAAAAGCTGAATCCATAACTTTTATTTCTGAAATAATTGGTGTATAAAAACATGACACATTGTTTTTTAGTTAATCAATAATCACAAATATTATGTGATTACTATTTTATATTTTCAAGTTATAATAAAAAAATTACAATTTCTTTAGACAAATTATAATTATAAAGTAAATGATGCTTTAGTTGCACACAAGCGTTGTGTCAATAATAATCAGACACCTTGTATAATATGCAAACTTTTGACTGCATATTAATGTTGACTTGAACGTTTTCGCCGACAAAATACGTTTTTCCACTAAATAATAATCGAGAACTGGCCTTTCCTCCTTTGATCACTGCCAAAATTTGCTCGCTATTTGTTTACAAAAAGACTACACATAATACTTTTCTTACACGCAAGACATTCTTTGTACTGTATTCGCCGAAATAAAGTATCATTGCATCATAACAACAATCTATACAACAGCAATTGCTAGAAAATTCATAATTATATTTTGATTCGCACTATTTTTGTTTAATTTATTAATATTGAAAAATTAAAAATATATTAAAATCTTAATAAATTATTAAAAAAAACTGCGAGATAGAACTGCTTGATTAATCAAAGAAGTTTCTCATATTAGCAATAACAATAAATAAACACCGTCATTTTATTTCTTCTTTATTCGTCTTATTCTTTCTGAGGAAAGACAAACGAATGCGTTTTATCGCCAAACGATCATTCGCCATGTCGACTATTTATAACGAGTGAAAAGAGAGAGAGAGAAAGAGAGAGAGAGGGCTAGAGAAAGAGAGGAAAGAGAGAATAAGTTAGTTAATTGAATTAATCAGTCACCTAGCATTCATATTCATCACGTCATATTGACGCCCAATGCCTGTCGGAAATGCTCATATACTACGTAACTAATAGATACGGCAGGTGCAACCTGTAAAAAAAATATATTTTTACATTTGATAATAATTAAACTATACTACAAATTCATTAAAGATAAAAATCTTTAGTTTGACAATTATTATATAAAATTAATATCAGCTAAGCTGTAATAAGTTAAGCAGAAGCAAATTTCTATATAAATTCAATTTTAGAAATTCTATAAAAATTCCTTGAAAATATATAAAACTTATTAACGATCACGTACCTTGAGAAAATTAGGCGTGAGGCCGCGATACAGACCGCGTATTCCCTCGCGGTTGAGGATATCTTTGAAGACACCCATCATGGTGTTGGGCAAGCGATCGGGCGCAATCTCGGCCTGCAGTCGCGTCCGCACTAACGCTAGCGGATACGAGCATACTTGGCCGGCCGTACTCGACGCGGTGCCACACAGCAATAGAATCCAAAATGCCGGTTGTTCCTTTTTGTCATGTGTACGTAAGTAACTATTCTTCAGCGTCTGCAAATATATTCTTCTTTCAAGTAATCGTCGAGAAAAGTTGGACATTTTATCTCAACTTACATATTGAATTGAATAAATTTAAGTTTACACAAATATCATGTTATTGTGTAATATTGTGTAATATTGAAATAAAAAATAACATGAAGCTTTTCTTCGGTATTGACTTACTTCGTAGACGGCTAAATCAATGCCGGCGTAAGGAAGTATTCCTATTAAATTAGGTATATAGCCTCTGTAGAAGGACTTCAAACCACCTTGTCTATATATTTTCTTGGCTGCGTCAACCATGCCATTAAATTCGCCCGTCTTGCGCAATGCAAGTCTCGTCTTCAATACCTGCAAGAATTTGTTACATATTTCTAATTATATCTCTAATTTATACAAATAATACAAATAACTTTTCACGATATATTACTCAATCTTTTTTTATTTCTGTGCGTGTATTATATGTATGTATATATGTATCACTAAATATAACGATATAACAATAAGAAGAACAAAAACATTCACATGTCTCACGTCTGACATCATAAAATGTTGTCTAACGTAAGAAAGAATAAATCACAAGATAAATAAAAATTTACCTCAAGGGGATAGATAGTCGACTGACTGATACCACCGGCCATGGAACCGGCACAAAATCGCTCGTAGAGCCTGAGCTCGCGTGCCTCATTGTCCGCCTTGATCGCTCGCTTCACTTGCTCGTATGCCATAAATTTGAGCGCTGTCTCCGGGCCAATTTTGAGCACGTTAATGCCATTGCCGCGCCACAGACTCCTAATGCCACCCTCGCGCAACATGTACCTGAAGCAACTCATGATATTGCAGTGTCGTGTGCCGTGGACCTGCAAGGACGATCGGACGATTCTCTCGTCGTATTAAAGCAAACTAGACAAATTTACTCGCTCGCTCGACACGTCGTCATAAGCGAGTCGTTTTGTGTACAACACATAATGTGATTTTCGAAATTTTATTATACAATACATAGATTATACAATATACATGTAATTTTTTTCGAATAATATTTAATATATAGATTATATTTTTATAAATTATATATAATTCATAGATATAATGTTTATTATACATTATATATATATTCGTAAGTTTAATAATAAATTCAAAAATTGGTGAATCAGATAAATTGAAAGAAAGTCATGCAAATGCTTACTTGTAGATAGACCTTGATGCGGTCTAAGGGCGCAGTGCAGGTACGTGATACCGCACCTGCTATTCCGCCGGATAATAAATGTCGCCACCACATTCCGGATACCATCTCACCCTTTGTGAACTCTTCGGGGACGCCGATGTCCTCCCCGATATCCATATACTGTAAATAAAAAAGAAATCGTCTGTTATCATCCAACGCATAATTGTCAAGCTGTTGACTGAATCATTCAATCACAGAATAATTTCATAGAAGATCAGTATAAAAGTTTTACAAATATTAATAAATATGATCAGTTTAACCCCTGATAGGCTCACAATATACGTATTATCACATTTCCATTTCTATACAATGTATTATCATGTCATATGGTATATTACTTACATGCTATATATAAAGTGACATTTATGCACGTAACATATTCATGTAAATTTATTTGAATAATTCTGTTTCACGTTTTGTTAAAAAAAAAATTCTATGTAAATTTGTCGGTTTATACTAATGAAAATAATTATATAAATAATAAGCTGTCTGTCAGAATTAATATTAGCTGTCCTCAACAATAAGACATTGATTATAAAGTATTCAATTAATATAATTGTATAAATATATATTTAATCTAAGCTGCTATTTAATTTCTCCAATAATTCATGATAATAATTTAAAAAAGCTATTTATAAATTTGTTGATAAAAATTTATATCGTTTCTATTTCATTATTTTATTATTCTTTTATAAGAATTCACTGAAGAATTCTCTATTTCTACAAGCGTTTTCGCTTATCTGGTTCTCGTACAAGAGTGATTATGTCTGCGTTCCAATATTTCTTGCCAGTACGAAAAAAAGTAAGTGCGCAATATATGTTATATTATACAATATGTTATATTTTCAGTACTTGTGAATATCAAAACGTAGGCTTTATGTGACTGACCCTTAATGCAAATATCGATCGACCAGATAAGATTATTGCCGCCTACCTTCTTTTCTTTGAAGTCACACATAGGTATCGTGTATGTATGTATCATTTCGACTGCTTATCTTATACTTACTGAAGTATTGTACTATTGCGTTTCGACATAGGTAATCGGATCGGAATACAATAGCCCTATTATGTTACAAATATTCTGTTACAAAACTCGTGTTATAATTCAAAGCCTGATATATAGAAACGTATTCATAAAAAGAATCTTTAATCTTTAGTTATTTGTAAAATAGGTTTCTATTTTTATATAAATTTTAAAATATATATATTCAATTCACATTATTTTAATTTTATATAGCAATATAAATTATTTTTATGCAAATATTTGATATGCTATTTGAATATTTTATAAAGGAAACTATTATTTGATAAAGGAGTGTTATCTGACATTATATACATATAAATCTTTCTTCTTTTTTTACCATATAAAATTATACAAACATGAAATCACCGAAATTTATGACCCAGCATCAGCGTACTTTTGAACTTTACATCTCATAAATGTTACGTCATATATATATTTTTAAAAATAAAGCTCAAAGTCTAACTTGTCCTTTAAATTCTCTATTTAATCGTTATAATTTACAAATTACTCTAGACAAATTAAATTATCTTAACAAATTAAATTATCCTTTTACGTTTTAAAATTTAAATTCAAATAGTTACAGACGTACAGACACAAAGCGTATTTAACAAGCGTAATTTTTACCAGTCATCGTTATATATAAAACCGTTACGCGATATACAGTTCAATTTAAACTAATAAATTTGAAATTTGTTTGGTCTACCTCCTTCAGTTAATCTCGCAGTCATAACCCGTGACGTAATAATTTTGCGAAATCACTATCGAGCTGTTCGCTGGAAGACGACGGTACATTATTGCAATGCCCGGTGCAATAACAAGTGATATTGTGAAAGAAGTCGAGTGTTCTAAGCAAAATAATTCGCGAATCGTCGAACGATATAAAGTCGTACTGTGAACTAAAAAGATTTTCCCAGCTTCTTCTCAGCTCGACTGGGCGACGAGCCAAGGCCGCACAGGTATAATATCCTAAGACTGTTCCTTCTGAAGCTACATTTTCCGCACTCAAAATAAAACAGATGTGTATCAGAAGCGCGAGACTGAAAAGTAATATGAAATATATGTTCCATCGATATATTCCGCACTTTGAACCACTAATGTTTTAATCAATTCACAGTCATATCTTTAGCGGAAATAAAGTCTTTTTACTACCTAGTTATCATATTTTAAAAATTGAGTAATGGCTAAAATTTAATTCACATATAAGTAGGAATAAATGGAAAGTAATGCACTGTGTTATCATATACACATATTGATATCTACTTCCTCTAGTCGTATAAAAATAATAGATAATGGATGTATCAGACAAGTCATTTCAACATGTACTTATATGTACACCGAGTTTCAATTTTCAACCTTGATATATTCTCACACATATATATATATATAAATTTTTTTTAATGTACGCATGCGTGTGTATGTGAAAGTTCAAAAGACGAATTTCCAGACTCGCATTCCAGAATCACTTTCGCTCTCTAACGCTGACCTTGCCTCGCACACCTGACACTTTCTTTTTCCATTCGAAACGGAATACCTCGGTAAACTTGCATGCCGCGTTGGTACTTGATCGGCAAGTGCTCCCCCCCCCCCTTTCCTCGCCGCTCTACTTACCCGTTGCAAGAGTTCATGGTAGTGCTGTAGAAATTCCTCGCGTACTTGACACGCGGACAGGGTGTTATCGTGCTGGAGAAATCGCGGGTTCTTCAGAGCGTACATGCTGCGGTCAATCAGCTGTAATCGCGGATCATGTGGCCGCGCACACGCTCGCCGCATGAAGTCGGCCGGCGCTGATTGCTCGCTCGCTTTAAAGTTAGTCGCCCTTTCTCTTCTCTCGCTCTTCTAGCTGCTTCTAGAATCTTCCTCTATCTTGTCCTCTAAACTCTTCCGAGATTCTTCTCTTTCTCTCGTTCTATTCTTCTCTCCTCTTCTATTTGCTTTCAATATCCTATTTCCGCTTTTTTCTTTCTTTTACTTTTCTCTTCCTTATCGTGTCACGCAGCTTATCTTCTATCTCGTTATCTTCCGTTCTACGGTTCTTTTTTTTTCTTTTTTTGAATCGCTACTTCATTTTCTTCTTTTAGCGCAATTAAACTATCCTTGCTAATTTATTATATCCTTGAGTCACGTGGTCGCAAAAATCACGCTTCCGTCGTGAAATCGGCCGTGCTTGCACACTCGTGTCTCACTTGACACTACCGAGAATTGCACACACACTTTCGCGACTTTCGAACTTTCTATCCAGCGAGGATGTTCACGCTGATCGGGGTTGCGCAAATTCTCGGGATTCCCCTCCTCGTTCTCTCCTCGATATCTTTAGATCGTTGGATCCGGCGACCGTTGGTACGCGCTCCCGAATGATCTGGCGGTCCAAAAATCACCGGTGTCCGATCGAGTGGCTTGATCGTTCACAGACGGACGTTCCAGAGACGAGCCGACACACGTGGAAACGGTGTGCTCCACTCCAGCAGGTCTTGACCGGTCTTTGAACGGCGAGAGAAGAAGGGTGGGGAGTAACGAGCTACGAACCGATGATTCGGCCGCTCGGAGTCCGGTTGCGAGACTGATGAGATGAGGAAAAACCCTGAGACACGGAGATCGCGCCCCCTCCAAACGGGGAACGCCGCCGTCTGCTGGTCTGCCCCCCGGCCTCCTCTTCTTCACCTCTCCGTGCGCGTTCCTTCGACGTCAGAGACACGCGCGTCATCGAGGCAAATACCCGCGCGATGACGATGATCAAAGTCGGCGGCCGTTACGTGTACACGGTACAAAGTTTGCCCGCACGAATGCCCGCGCGAAAGGACAAACTTATGTTATAATAGCACTTCCCACTTCCTACTTCCTACATTTTCATTTTTCATATATATTACAGTTATTATATATTACAATGACTAATTAAATTGTAATTATTATATACTAATTTAGATTGTGTATTTGTTACACAACATTGTATAAATATTATGAGTGTATATTTCTTGTTAATATTTGTGTTGTTCCTAATAATAATTTCTAATACTTGTTAATTTTCTCATTTATATCTATAAAAAATATAAATTACATCTGCAAAAGGTATATCTTGCGTACAAAGTTGAGAACCACTAGTATAGCTTAAGAAACAGCTGATGAAACATTATGCAGAATTTCGTCAGAAAATAAATTTATTGAAAATTTATCTTTCGTAATTTAATTGAATATTTACTGTTGTTTCGTAAAGTATCAATGTTTACCCATCAAAGTTGAAAATCTCGTGTGTATTATGTGTATGTATACATGTGTATGTAACACAAAATGAGGTATGAAAATAGTTGGAATATGATCTTATTCCGTAATTTAGATAGTAGAGGAACATAGGTGATAATAATACACTCTTAAATGATATAATACATGCATCTTGATAATAACTCTAATGTTATGTCTTTTCCTATAAATTAAATCGCATCTTATACTCACCGTAGTGTGATGCCAGTACTCGATAATATCGAGCAAGGTAGAACTAGGTGCATAGAGGAGAAAATCCCGCCATTCGTTGAAACTGATGTTGAGACTACCATCTTGATCCATTCTACGCACGTTATTGAATAATGTACAATATCATCGAAATATCATAGCATCAAAGTTATATCAGCATATTTCATAAACTTACACACATACATTATGGGGTGTATGCATGTGTAAGTGTAAAATTATTATTTAATAACGAGTTTTCGACGAATATTTAATGTTTTAAAATCTTTTTGTAATAATAATTTCCTTAGCATTTAATGCTATATACTTAATCAATATGAACGTTGTAACAAGTTGTAAACTTGAAAAAATTAATAATTTATTATAATTAATAAATTTTTACCGTTGTAGTAATTTTGTTGCTTCCTCCTGCGCCATTTCTATTCCCAGCTCCTTGAAAGCCCTTATCAATTCTTCTAAATCTATCTTTCCTGCGAATAATAATATACAAAAAAAAATGTTTAAAATCTCATAATTTTGTTATATATTACATAAATATTGTAATTTCTTTTTAAGTAGATTATTAGTCAGTCTTTAATTTAAAAAATATGTATATTTTACTTTATAATCTTAAATTTTGATTCAGAAAAGTTTCTTAATCTTGTAAATTTTGTTTAGAATTGATTAGCATGATTTATTAAATATATGCTTACCATCTTTATTTTTATCAAGATGGGAGAACTGTAACCGCAGATTTTTCTCATGTTCGCGAACGTAGTGTATGAATTCAGCCAAGCTGATATCGCCACTTTTAGTACTATCTGATCTGGCCAGAAATTTCTATAAAATCGAAAAAATTATTCCTTAGATACATGCAAACATTTTAACTTAAGAGTATATACAGAAAATGTAAAATAGATAGAAAAAATGCAAAATGTGTATATTTATATGTGTATATTATTATATTATAAATATCCTAAAGGATATTATGACCTAAGTAAATATCAAAAGAATATATGCCGCAAGAAGATAGTACCAACTAAAATTCCAAGAATTTTTCTAAACCAATCACAGAGCTAAATTAGCAACTTAATACATAATTTTTGGAGTTTTACGTTCCGAGATTTCAAACTCCGAAAAATTAAGAAAGTATGAAGAGAACATAATCGACAAGGAGCTTGGAGCATTATATAAAATTCTAAAAATTTTCCAACATTTACGAGAATTTCTAGAGTTTCAATTTCCGAGAGCCGAATCCTGAAAAATTGAAAAAGTATCAGGAGAACATACGTGGTTAGGAAGTTGCAGTATCTAAAATTCCAGAAATTTTTTAAGAATTCCAAGAATTTGGGATTTCAAATTGCGAGAATCTAGAGCTTAAAAAATCGACACAAAATATACGTGTATTTAAATATGTGTGTCTAATCCTAAAAATGCTTGGCTCGAAAGATTGACGATATCTATCGTATTTCTACAAACAGACCTTTAAATCTAATTATTTTAACTGCACTTTCTACACTTTGCCACGAACGCATTTATCTTTTGTCCCATTTCTTGTATGTACATATTTCTCTTGTTTTATAAATGCAAGACACGGCTAACACTAGAGGGCTATTTTTTAACAACTTTTTAAATTTCTTTTTTCTTTAATATAATTCGACAAATTTATTCATTTTATCTATGCTTCAATCCATCCCTTTCTTCCTTTGGCACATACTCATCCCATTCTATATAAAGGATGTAATATAATTCGCTAAAAAGATTCAAGTCCTCTCAATTACAATGAATTCGATTTCGTGAAACAAGAAGAAAATACGAGCGCGTTCGAAAAGGGCACAAGGTCGCCCCGTAAAGACAGAGACCCTCGGAGTGGCCTCAAGTGCGGAAACTGCCAACTACAGCTGCCGAGGGGGTGGTAAGTGCAGACGTGCAGATGACACAGTAGCGCTGGAAAGAGTCGAGGAGGCTCCGTTTCCAACTTCCTCGGGATGTCAAGAGCAGAGAAACGGAGAATTCTGACACGTTAGACGAATACCTGGGCATACTGAGTGTGCACGCCGGCCTCGCTGAGCGCCTGGGACAGGTCGTGCACGTCGACACGGCCGTTGCCGTCGAGGTCGAGGCGCTGGAACAGCCGCTCCAGCCGCTCCTCGTCCTGGGCCGGCAGCTCGTGCAGGTAGTGCGCCGGCGGCGGCTTGACGGCCGCGCGCGCCGCCGGCGACGCGCTTATACGCGCACCACCGCCGTTCCCCGGCATATGTACGGACGCGCGACGTTACACCACGCTACGCAACGCACAGGCCAGCGCGGACGGGACACCGAAGCGAAGCGAAGCCGTGCCGCGGCAAAGCGTATATATATGTACAACGTACATGTACGCACCGAGCGTGTGCATGTCTACGGCCGCACCGCGACGCACGCATCACACCGCACTGCCGCTGAAGGGTGCCCCGCGCGCGCGCACACGCCGGAGTCCAAGACCTGTCATGGCACTGCATGGCCACACTCCAGCCGCGCCAGCGACGCGGCTGCCATCCTGTGCGACGAGAAGTAACTGGAGAAGGATCCTAACCTCCGCGAGATCCGAGATGACGTGACGCGACGCTCCTGGACAAGGGAAAGGAGGAAATGTTTTATACAAATATATATATGAAATGTATTTCAATATATTTTACTTACATGTCATTTTGATACATTCAAGTACGATCGTGCATTTCGTTTGAAAGTCTGCTTCCCTGAAACGGGGATCTTACGTTTCTTATATTCTTAGATCGATTTTACAATTAATCTTATATGCTGTTGGAATAGAAAATCTTTTGGACCTGATTAAATTTTTTAATTTATCCGGATTATAATTGGAATTCTTTTTTAGTTGCACGTGAATATACATGGCTGCGTTTTTCAAATTAGCCGCCATGAGGGAATTGAGTTTAAAATTGTGACACAAAAAATATATCTAGATAAGACGCAGGAATATCTGTTCACGTCAAGTTGCATGCATGTCGTGGCATATTTGGAACGCATGCATGTTTCCTCACTAACTATTCGCTCGTTTAAACCTAAATCCTTTATTCTGTTGGCGAAATTATTTGAATCAGCCTTTTCTTCTGTCTCCACTGACTCTGGCGTATTAAAAAGAACAATTGGTCGTTGATTTAATTTTATTTTAATAAGTAATGTAAGCACAAGACACCTCGCGGGAAAAATTCTTCATTTATTGAGAATGTTTTTAATAACCACGCTGCACCTCCTGTGTTGTATTGGTGTACTCTGGTGTACTCTTAACGCGCAACTTTTAAATCGTGATACATGAATATTTAGCCACTACGTATTACATATATCTCAGATATGCGTAATTTCATATGTCGAGTACACGTGATGCTACTACATACGTATTACATTTATTCAGTGATATGACAACAATATCGTTTCTATTGCTAACAGATCCTCTATAACTCTTAACGGGAGAATAATTATTATTAAACTACGTCGCTTTTTTATTTTCTTTTTCTTCATCTACCCTCTCAATCGAACGTTCACGAACAGATTTCCGTGAAAGCAGGAACCACGGAATCGCTCGTCACGTATCTATTATTTCCGGAAAAACGGGAGACTGATTGGCTGCGGCCGCGCTCGTGGTGCGTCGGTGACGTCATCTCGTGCACGGTGCCCGAGGTAGCTCGTTGTCTCATCCCCACCGTACTGTCCGCTGTCCAGCTGACGAGTAGCTCGCCGTCGCCGTCGTCGTCGTCGCCGTCGCCGCCGCCGTCGTCGTCGCGGTCGCTAGAGAGAGAGAGAGAGGGAGAAAGAGCGGGACCGACGTCGTGCGTGTCCCTATAACGGTATCGCGGGAAAAGAGGGCGGCCTTCACGGGCACGACATAACAAAAGGCAAAGGACGAGACAAACAACGGCCTCTCGCTTTCTCTCTCTTTCACTCTTTCGCTCTCTCCTTCTCGCTCGCGAAGGCTTCTCCCTCTACCTCGCGATCTCTCTACCTTCTCTCCTCCCCGCCGCCCGCTCGCCGTCTCGCTCGCTCGTGCTCCGCGAAACGTCGCAAATCCGGGGTCCCGTGAGAAGTAACCCTCGTCCCGTCCGCGCGCGTGAGAGAACAGGAGAGAGAGTAGAAAAGTGCGTGCTGCGTATATAAATCCTGCTACAGAGAGAGAGACGCGTGCGCGCGCGCGTGTGGTTTGCCGTGATTTCTCTCGTTGCCCGTGGTCTGTCGCGCTGACACGGACAGCGCGCGCAAGGTGTACGCAAGAGAGGAAGGAGGTCGTCGTTGCCATCATCTGTCGTCTCCGTCGCCGTCTTCATCCTCGTCTGTCGTCGTCATTGGTCGTCATCGTCGACGTCGACGTCGGTCCACCCCGCGCGCACCTATCTGCACCTCGCGCGGAGGAAGAGAGTGAGAAAGAGTGCGCAGCCATCATCGTTCGCAGAAGTTAACGGGCAGCCCCATTCGCGCAAGGGATGTCCACCCCCGCGAGAAGGAGACTCATGAGA
Organism: Tetramorium simillimum; assembly: GCA_011636635.1. NCBI lineage: Eukaryota > Metazoa > Arthropoda > Insecta > Hymenoptera > Formicidae > Tetramorium > Tetramorium simillimum. The sequence continues at coordinate 7,690 of VBVQ01003310.1, read as the reverse complement.
GACTTTAAGAGGTACTTGGCGCACGACGTGGTATCAACGTCCGCTCGTCCGTCCATCCGTCCGTCCGTTTTGTCCGTACGCACGTATGTCCGTTTTTCGATTGTGCTCCCAGCATGACGCCATTGCGAGTGCAGCGGCTCCTGGGGCGCCCCGACTCCGACTCCGACTCCCCGGAGTCGAGGATCCCGCGCGCGCGCGGCTCGCGGAGATCGCGCACCTTCCGCGCGAGACCTTCCGCTGGCCGCCAGTTTATTATTAGAGATGCGCGACACGTCCCTCTCGCGCGCTCGCCCGCTGCCGCGGACCTCCCCTCCCAGCCTTCCCTTTCTGGCCCAATAAAACAAACCGTTCTTCATCCTGTCGATGGTCCATGCACCGCCGCTCGCGACGGGCTCGACATACGTCCAGTCGTTTCTAGAATATTCCGGCAAATCATCGCGATGATCTCACTTTGATGATGATTCGCCCTCGCGCATTTTTTTTTCCACGTACACGCCGACGAGGCGTGTTTCTTCTTTTTGGAGAAATTTTCGTAGGAAATTTGTACAGACCGCGAATCATAATAAATGTATTAGGAGCAAATTGTAATTTTTGTCATTTACTGCACTGATCTGTCAGACTTTGCAATGACTGGTTTTGTGACAGTCAATGTCATTGTATTTGTGGAATGTATTAATTTCTACATACTTGGAATATAAGTATGATTTATCGAAAAGGCAATGATGTAATTTTTAACATTGTCTCATATTGCAAGGAACAAAGTTTTATATGCATGTTGTGAGATAAGGCTCTAAAAGTTGTTTTTTCTAAAGATTACAGGAGGATCCTCCAACTGGAGTGTCAGGTGCTCCGACAGACAATAATATTATGATATGGAATGCAGTTATATTTGGGTAAGCAGCATAATTTTTTCTTACATTTGTTCTTTGATAAAACTTGTGTCACGAGGGAATGTTATCTTTAGTCATAAGTACCGTTCTAAGTATATATATAAGATATAAGGTTCACTAAAAAAACTTTGCAAGACTATCTTTTGTATATAGGGATGTCCATGTATATAGTTAAACTTTTTATCTTCTATAAAATTTATCTATAAAATAAAGAGATAAAATTTTACTTTAAATTTCAAAGAGAAATAAGATAAGTCAAGTATTTTGATATCAAGTGTGCAAAAGTTCTTCATGGAAGGATGTTTGTGAATTGTTTCAGACCACACGATACTCCATTCGAAGATGGCACATTTAAACTTACAATAGAATTTACAGAAGAATATCCAAATAAGCCACCTACAGTGAGATTTGTTAGTAAAATGTTCCATCCTAACGTGTACGCGGACGGTGGAATATGTCTGGATATACTACAAAATCGTTGGAGCCCTACTTATGACGTCTCGGCCATCCTAACATCTATACAGGTACTATCTTCTATTTGTTTTTATTGCAAAATGTATTTTGACGTTTCTTGTTTTTTTTTTTACATTTCAAACAGTTGGAAATTGAACTTTACCAATTGTGAGATTTAATGAATTAATATTTTATGAGTATACATAATGTATATATGCAGAGCAAGCAAGTGCTTTTGATGTCTTTCTGCTAAGAAAGATTTTTTTTCTATACCTCTTGTCATATCATTTTATTACAAAATATATATTGCATATTATAATTATAAAAAATATGCTCAACATATTTTAATATCATGTGCTGTTATATGAAACACAAAGTTACAAATTTGAATCATGCTTTAATATAGTTAAATATGTAATTTTTTTACAACTATATGTTATATTTTCGATTTTAATGTAATTTTATTCACACAGTCTTGTGGAAGCTAAAAATTTGCATGGCAATTAATAAATGTTTATTAATAAAGTAAAGTATAAAGATTTTAAAGATTATGAAGATCCATTCTGGATCAAGGGTTTTTTTATATATTTTTTTTTGTTTTAAGATCTGTGTCATTCATTGTGTTGTCTTATTTTCTCTAAAAATATCATTTGTATAATCCTCATCGCTTACAAGAGATCTCTGTTGCGATAAGTATGTCCAAAGGGATCGTTCATTTTGTCTTAACAGCGGTTGCAATTCAGCAAAGTCTAATCACATGATTTTAATTCGAAATTATTTGTGCATAACACTTGCGTATATTTACGTCTATATACAACTATTTTTGATTATTCAATACGCATCTTCCGAATTTTTTTCCATCGATTAGAGGACGAAAGAAAAAGGAGAAAAAGAAGAGAAAAGCAGATCTTTTCTTACTGCTTCTTTTCCTCACATTCATTTTACAATTGTGGCCATGCACTTTGTCCAAAAATGTAACGGAAAAAGTATTTTCCGAAGTGTAATGAGGTACGACTTATGTGATTGCAGTCGCTGTTAAGTGACCCGAACCCGAATTCACCTGCCAACTCAATGGCAGCGCAACTGTACAAAGAGAATCGACGCGAGTACGAGAAACGAGTGAAGGCTTGCGTGGAGCAGAGTTTTGTGGATTAGTCGCGGGCGTTAACGCGATGCTGCTATCGCGGCGTCAGTCAGCCACCAACAGCCATCAGATACAGGGGAGAGGAACGTGCAGCCTTACCAAGGAGCTAACGTTTAAAGAGAAAAACGAAAGAAAAAGGAAAACAAACCTAGCATGTTTCTTCCTGAAAGCTCTATCGAACTACCACGACAATGTGCAACGTTAGACCGAATTTTTACGATGTTGAATAATAAATTATTATAAAATTGCGTATTTATTTATTTCGAATATCTGATGATACACGAAATTAGTTACTATATATATTAAATGTTAGAGTATAAAACCAAAACTTGGCTTGTCTTTTTTGTTTTCTTCATTTCCTTTTTTCTTTTCTCTGCGAAAGGAGTGTCCTATCTTTTCGGCGGCGCAGAATTGTACTTTGAATTCTAGTAATATTCTAATTTCAGTACCATAGATACAAAAATCATTTTTATATATGTATATATATATGTACACATATATATATATACATATATATAATAATAATAATGAGAAAGATAATGATAATAATAATAAATACATAATTTCACATTATAGTCTAATAATTGTGTAAAACCTGATATTCGCTTTCCACAACCTGGAGACCTTTCAATCCTGTATGCGCTTAATGTACACATTCGATTCTTCTGTCGAAAATTTAAGAGTATCTGAAGTAACATGCTGAGGGAATTTGTCAACCATTTGTGTTACAGTCACTTTTGGACGAACCGAATCCTAATTCACCAGCCAACTCTTTAGCGGCGCAATTGTACCAAGAAAACAAGCGAGAGTACGAGAAGCGAGTGGCCACTGTAGTTGAACAGTCTTGGCTGAATTTTCAAGAGAGTCACACGGAGGATCCCCGCTGACATTAAGTATGTCGCTTTTCACACAACGCGTAAGAGATCTCCGTCGCAGCTTCTCTGTCTAATGTAAAAGTTGTCCCCGTATTATATACGTAATGGTAATTCGGTCGACACGTTCCGTTCCGAGCTGTATATGTAATACCCTTCGAATAATCTCGTGGCGAACATTCCGTGTGTTGATTCACAGTCTGTAGAACACGATGAGAGGAATTCGCACGGTTCTCACTCTGTTGCAAAAAAAAAATAAAATAAGAAAAAAGTAGAAAACCGCGGAATGACGTGAAATTGCACTATAAACTTATGTGATCTTTTACTTATAAGTACAATATGTATTGTCTTGCTCTTATAACTAGCCGTTAGGTATCCCCCCGCGCAAGATGAAAAAAAATGCTCGTATGTTTCGCCGTACGTTAATCTACGCAGGCAAATTGACTTACTATTTTACAAGTATAGACGAGCTTAAGAAAAATACAATTGTGGTAGAAGATATGAAAGTTTGTAAGTTGCTTCTGGAAAGTCTACTTTCACCATGTAATGGCGCAAAATATAAAAAGATATGTGATTATTTCTTGTTTTCAACTTGGTATTTATCATTAGAGAGTCACGCTTGTATTAGATTGTAAATGAATGTCATACTAAATAGTATCGAATTAATAAATTTTGCAAGAAAGAAATCAACGTGTCTATGAATTCTTTACTGCTTTTTTTCCAATATGAGCCAACATTGCTTGTATTTAATTGTATAAGAATGCTGTATGTCGGGTACAATTTTTACAGAAACGAGATTTTTTTTTAAATAAAAAACGAGTTTAAATTACGTAATGATTAAAATGCATTTGATATATTTTAATGTTTCAATATTACATTTTCATGAGATGTGAAATGTTTGTTTTAATCGTCCAGTTATTTACATATTATTTTTACTTTTTATTTATATTTACATTAGTCTATACTGTATGTAAGTCATGAAATTTTGGGACTATTGCTTCTCTGCGAAAATATTTTACTTAATATATCTTATTATACGCATTCTAATCTAGTAGATCTGTACGAATCAATATCGTAACATATTAACGAACAAAATGCATTTGAACATAAGTCTATGACTCATTTAATATTAATAGCATTACGTTCTATGTACAATATCGTAAATATCACACATACATTTATCTATTTTTTATAATTTAAAAATAAAAAAAATGTATCGTTTTCTGATTATAAATTATCGTCGCGTCGCGTACAGATATACGGTCTGTCTCGCTGTGCTCGTGCACACTCGGCGCGAGACACTACTGTGTCTCTTGATGACTTTTTTAATGGTAAAATTATAACGAAAAATATCATTCGAGATTTTGATAGAATACAAGTCTAATTTACAGCTCAAAATAAAAAATTATATTACAAAAATCTCGATCAAGTCCGATCGCGATTCGTTTGGTTTTAAGTCCAATTAAGTTTCGCGAGATTTTTAAGTTTTTCACCGCTCTGTTCTTGCTATGATTTTTCCTCTTTCTCTTTATTGTATCTTTCCAATTCCTTGAGAAATTGCGCCTTGGGTTTCATGACGTTAGGTCGGTCACCGCGACACTTGGGGCAGAACCATTTACCCTTGGGTTTTGTAGTTAGAGAAACGCAAGAGAAATGAAACCATTCTATAGGACATAGATCATTGTCGCAAAGGATCATCTCGCCATACGATATCTGATCGCACAGACAGTAAGTGGGCTCGTCCGGATCTATAGCGAGATCATCTTCCGGTGGCGGTGGGGTATCCTCGCGATGCTGATTTTGCTGATTGCCTTGCCGAGATTTCCGCTTTTTCTTTTTACCAGTAGCCGCAGCTGCTGTCTTCTTCTGATTTCCATTGCTCGCATTGGATAATGCCGAAGATCTTGTTTCCGTTATCCCAACCATCATATCCATAGAGTGAGTCGATTCTATCAACGTTTCAGTCCTTGTTCTTCTGGCACGCTTCGGCTGACGTTCCGCATTGTTTGCGTGGCTCGCATTATTCGACGTGCTGTTCATATTTGATTCACGAACCGATTCCGAGTTATCTTGCTCCTTCCCAAAGTCTATAACATAATAAAAATTGAACACAATTCTGGACATACCCGCATTTACATTAATTTTATTAACTTGAAAAACGCGCAAAATATTATACCTAAGTTTCGATAATCTACTTCCAACTGTTTGGATTTGTTCTCTATAAGATCTTGCACTTGCTGAACAATCTGTAATTTCTCGTCTCCTATTTCCTGTGCCGCAATCAGAGCTTGCTGTATTCTCAACAATGATCTTCTTTTAACAATAGGATCCGAGTCATTCCGCAATATTTCCTGTTGCTGATCCACTTCATATAGATATGCTGAGGAAAAACAAGTGAAATGTCAGTAAACACATACATCAATCAAAATAAGATTTACAAGAATTATTTAAAAAAAAATTCTTAAAAGTCATCAATCAATCAAATTCACAAGTAAAATGCAGGACGATTTTTTTATTTCTTACAATCACAGGTTCTATTCATAGGATTTCAATATTGTCACCGACATTTCTTTTTGATACTTGAACAACATAAAAGCTTAAGAGATAAAACGTTCAAGAAATTTAGAAGAAGTTAATTTATTTTACGTTGTCTGAAGCATCGTTGTATTTATAAACTGTCAGAGATTGTTGTTAAATTATCCATAGTCTAGTATGTGAAATATGTTGATCGGAAAAAGCAGGCAAGACCTATCAGAGAAAATCGCAAGAGAGTAACGAGTACTCGCGGACCGCGGGTTCAGGGAACAGCCGGCAACACGATCGAGCCATCAGCGATCGAAGGGGCTCTGAAAATCCGAATCGAACTTACTTTGACAAGTGGCATCCAGCTCCCGGAGACGGGAGACGTATCTCTGCAAGTCATTGGGCAGATTTTCCACGCAGTCCAGATAATTTTCGATATACGTCGCCGAATAAAGCGCCTCGACCACCGCTTGATTCAACATCGCCGTTCTCCTTTTTTTTTTCCTCTCGACGATCCTCGGGTACGACGATACGGCACGCTAAGACCTGGTTGGACCTGGTTATGATGCTCCTGGTACTCGCACCATCTATACGGCTACACGGTATGCGGGAGCGTGCGTAATTAATTGCTCATCGATAATCCGCGTAAAATAGACGGGCGACGAAACTGTTCTGTCGCCATCTGTGCTGTTTGGAAAACAAAATGGATATTTGTGACGTGTGCGCGCGTAATTTAAACTTTATCTGTTAAAAGAACGAAATATTTCTAATTGTAAATCTTTTCGTCCTAAAATTATTTTGCTCAAGCAAATTAAATATGTTAATTAATAAAGAACATTTTAACTATCTTTATGTACTAACGTCTTTTTATATTTATCGAGTAGAAAAGTGAAATTCTACAAAAAAATAATAACAAAATACGATAAATAAATAAATAGATAAGCGAGAGATTTTTTGCGAATTTGAATTTATCTGTGAAAATAAAAATTGATTTTAAAATTATCCTCAATTCGGAAATTAAGTTTACTTCAGTTTGTAGTCTTGAGATTTGTTCGTGTTGCCTGCACTTTTTGAATTTAGAATCTTACCTCTCTCTCTCTCTCTTATCAACGCCCAAATGTATCTTTATCTCATTTTAATGGAATTGGAATTTTGAGGATTTCAAGCAACGCGAACAAATCTATAGATAGCAAAATGTCCTATTGATTATTTGCGTATTTGACAAGAAAGATATTAACCCTTTGAGTTCCAATGGCAAAGATCTTTGCCATTTAGGACTTTGCCCAGAGTCCCACAAAATGACAAATCTTTTGCCATGTGAAACTTTTAAATTTTTATAGCAAATTCGTAATCAGCCGCCCGAAAACCTCCATATACGAATTTTCAGTAAAATCGAATGAATTTCATTTTTGGCACTTTGGGCCCATTTTATGAATTTGGCGTGGGACTCAAGGGTTAAAAATATATTCGTCTTGTTCTAGATTTACATAGAACGTTCCAGTCAGTTCGGGCGTTCGTTTCGTACGTTCGGACGCTGCACTGACTAGCGGGCTGACGTCACGCGGAATCGCGACGCCGGCGGCCAATCACGCGTCGCGACAGCATTTGATTTCCGAACGACGAGGGGGGAGAGAGTCCTAGCTCGTCCGCCGGCAGTCCGGTGGTGTCGCAAAATCTCCACGAATCTTCGTCGCCCGTCCCCGTGCTTCGCAGCCCGAGCTCCTCGCCTCGCCGCCGAGATGACGTCGACCAACACGTACATGGGCCTCGCCGATAGCTGCCGCAAGTCCAGCAAGTGAGTACCCGCC
>VBVQ01003309.1:0-19442 GCA_011636635.1 Tetramorium simillimum | reverse complement strand
TTACAAATTTCACAAAATTTCACAAATTTCTTTTTCAAAATTTCACATTGTAATACGATAAAAAAAAAACAAATGTATTCATTAAAGCTTTTAGTTAAAGTCTGTAATTCTTCGATAATTAAATATTAAAAAATAATTAAAGCAACAATAAATAGTTAAAAATATAATAATAAATATATAATATAATAATATAAAAATAATAAAAATATAATAACATAATAATAAAATCATATATATCTCTATTTAAAAAAATCAGTCTCTGAAAACGCATCACGACATACCTTCGATGTGCCGTATAAATGTAAGATAAATGTAAGATAAATCACGTTCACGAAATCATATCAAATTAAAATGACGTCACTCGCACAAATGTACATTCGGATATTCGAGAAATGTAGCTCGGCATATTACTTTCTAAAAATATACAGTTACATTTAATTGGAGATTAGTCTCTGCAAGGTAGAATACTTCTTTTAATCTTTAAACGATAATAATCTTAAAAATTTAAGTGCAATCTGAGGTATTAATTGGGAGAAAACAATAAACCAAATTGCCAGATACATTATCAATATTGCATTGCGTCGATTGGAGATAAACAAATAGCCTACATTTCAAGACATGAATTCCCTTTTTTACTTTTTCACAAATCTCGTAGAAATATATCGCATAATTAAGGTCATATAATGCTACATGATATTTCACTAAACGAGAGGAAATACTATATATAAAATTTAAAATATTCTACGCAACTTTATTTATAGGATACAATGTACCGTGTGCCTCACTCCGAACTGCATCAAATTTAAAGCTTCTCGCAGACTCGGATCGCGAATAAGATTGTTGAACGGAGCGCCGTAAAATCTCTTGTTTTAGAATTAACGTGACCGGTCGACGGGTTCCTAATTTACACGCGGTCCGGCCGGTTTGTTAGCCTTTCCGGCGCATAAACAACGGGCCATTTCACGCGAGACGCATCCGCAGGAAGAAAGTGACTGACTCTCGCAGATCGCGCGGCCGCGATAGCGACACGAAACATCACCGCAGAATGATTTACATTCCGCCAGAATTTCCCGCACTTTTGCGACGAATCCAGCATGCCTGTTCGCCGCATACCGGAGATCGAGATAGCGACAGCGAGAAGGAAAAAAAAGGGAGAAAAAGGATACGATTTGTTCCCTGTGGATCAATTATAATCCGAGGGAAAGAGAAAGAGAATATGGAAAGTGAATTCGAGAGATTCAGCTTTCCGATAGTTTTCATCATCGCCGAGAAATCGAAGGTGGGACGCGCATCCGTGATTTAGAGAAATTAAACGTGATGGAGGGAAGAAACTGAGATATCACGGAGGACCGTGAGGGGACAATGTCGTGGGAAAGTTGTCCGAGATATTGTCTTACCGCGCGGCAATTTGAATAAGAAAATCGCGATCTTGGATTTCAACTTGCGAGAATCGAGACGGTTATCGCGCTGTTCACAAAGGAAATTTGCGTGTTGTATGTTTATTTAACGATTGCATCGCATAGTAATCGTCTCCAAAAAAATCGAAAGATCTAAATAAATCAAATGTTTAAAGAAGTTTTTTAATATATACGATTTTTTATATATATGACGTAGTTTATTAATAAATAATGATGCGGTACTGATTTAGAGAAAATAGGAGAATTTGGTACACTGAAAAACAAGTTGTGGTTAAAAACGGACAAATCGAAAAAATCTAAAATTGAGCAAATATTCTGGTTATTATAATAGGAATTCTGGTTATTATAAGTTATAAAGTATTGAATTCTATGATAATAACCAGAATTTCTTCCGTTCTTAACCAGAATTCTTTTTAAGTGTATGTTTCGATAAAAATGCAGAATATAAGTTTTAGGAGAAGCGTTGGATTGTTACATTTACACCTGCATCCGCCCTTCAGGCGAGATACGTATGTATAAAGAAAGTAAATGGTAGATCGCCGGAGCGAGATACCGGCGATCGCCGCTCGTTATATAAATTACGGACGAGGCGTTTAACTCGGGCTGCTGGCGGTTAATACAACGAATGAACAATGCGGCAATTAAACAGCGCTGCATTTACGGCGGATAGCGGCGCGGCAGGTTGTTGCACGGCGCGATCGTAAATGTTGTGAATTCGAAGAGGTTTTCACCGGCTCTTGCTTGGCCAAACCACCAGGCTCGATTTAATAATTCCGCTTTGCTTTTAATTTCAAATTCGCGAGCGGTTTCGTGACGCGATAAGATATCGGTGCTGCACTGCCTTTCTTAATAAGGTGCGACTCCGAGCAAAGTTTTGCGAATTCCCTCTAATCTAATCGCATACTTCGCTTGTATTACTTGCAAATAAGTAAACGAACGGGATCGAAATAGCTACGATTAATACTTAGTCACGTCGTAGTAATTATGGGAACAAAAGATGAAGGAACTAGTCAAATAGCAAGAAAATTATTTGATAAAAGCAAAAAATACGTTGAAGAGTTTGGATAATTTAATGTCAAATAAAATTCGTAATTTATGCACGCAATTTAATAAAAAAAATCAATTTAATAGATATTAAATTAAAATTTCTAACAGCATGTAATTTGATTAGATATGGCTCAATTTATTTTTATTTAATAATATATTTACTGCGAATGTTTTCTGAATAATAATGTATTGGATAAAATATATTATTATTCTTTGCAACATTATTTAACATTGTACATCCACTGGTGTAAAGAAAATAAAAAAATAATATATCCAACATATATAATCAGACAAATTATGAAAGATTCAGTGCAATGTTCCTTTAATCTAACTTGTCTTTATTAAGGGGAGATATTGAGTGTGAAATGTTGGAAATGTGGCGTTTGTAAATGCGAGATTGCACAGAATAGAGCGGTGAGTGAAAGATGATGAGAAAACACATTGCATCTTCCATTTGCATACAGCGCGCGTGCGTATATTGCAATTTGAGTCGGCAACACATCGAAAGGGAGAGAAACGAGTATTATCGAATACGAAGAAGACGTATGATACTGCGGTTCGACCCAGAAATGTAAGAAATTGCGGAATTGCTCAACCGAAACGGAGCTAATGACGATATCGTTTGAAACGCAAAATAAAGCAATGATAAAAGGAGGGTGGCTCCTCCTTTTACGTATAAAACGAGCCTACAGTTTTAATTTAAATTAATTAAATCAAGTAGAACGTGGCGTGTTCAGTAAAAATTAAGACACCCATAAAGACGGTCTTTGCAGAAATTACAGATAGAAGCAATCTTCAATATTATACATGTAAAGCGAGGATGTATAAAATATTATTTAAATGTTCAATTATATTACACATAAATACCGAAATACGGCGATTAGAGAATTTCATTTTCTCGTACTGCTTCAATCGTTTCCCCGTCGGAAATTTTTCACAGAAGACTGAGTCTGAAACGTCAGGCTTGATTTTTCATTACGTTCAATAATAATTCGATAAAATGCATTTGCATAAATCTTTATCTTGTTAAATACCATCGGTGTGCATCCTGGTTGAAATTACGATCGCAAATCAGGGCGAATCAGGGAGAACGTTAGAATGACTCTTAATTACCGTAACTTAGTATCTTTAACGTTACTTAAGTGTAGCGACGTAGTTTCTACGACACAGCGAGCGACACGAATCGAATGCGCCGACCGACTTACAACTACTGAATTTGACACAAGGCGAGCATAAGGAGAGTAGTTGCGCGCGATCGACCGTGCGAGAGACGGTGCGATAAGATCCCAGATATCGTTTCAGAGTGTATACGTGTTCGTGCGATCGGTTGAACAGAGGTGCAGGAAACGCGAGAATAACTGGCCCCTACGATCGAAATATCGATCCCGTCGTAACGTCGTAACGTCGTAACACGCGAGTAGAAGTCGTCCGCACGAGAAAAAGAAAAGAGAACGCGAGTCTGTTCCGATGAGTGCGTTCACTAAGCGATGCGAGAAAAGAGGAAGTACGAGAGTACATGCTAATTTCCATCGTTCGCTCGTAACGACAACGAGAGTTCGACTGTCCGTCCGGCGATCGTTAAGACGATCGTTGCGTGTATCAATTCTGCAGCTCGCGTAACGAATCTCGCGAGGGGGATGATTAATACGTTGTAACATAATAAGCGGAATAATAATTGCGCCATGTAATTGAGAGTTGCGTTTGAGAAAAAAATTGGTGTCGATCAAATTAAACAAGCAAACACTTATGCAAAATTAACCGCGATGGTTTCGAATGCGAAAGTTACTGTACCATTTGGCATTCGTAGCACAATGGACAGACGGTTGAAGAATTGCACTTTGCGTTATTCACTTTATCTTATCGATTTATAAAAAAAAATAGTGAAGTGTACTCGAGACACTCGATTGCTCGAGTTAGTGACCGCGCGCAATTCGGCGATAGGAAATCGATATTATCTGCGGGTGTCCGTGCGTGTTCGAACACGCACGTACAATCGCTACTTAGTTTACATGCGTAAGATACCAAGGGCGTGACGGGGATTTGCGTGAAAATCCTTCCCGGCGACACTTTTCGCTTCTCGCGGCTCGTCAACGACTCGACGAAAGCGCGTACATCCGCCCTTCTGGCAGTAACATCTCTCCGCTCGTTCTCTCCCGGCACTTTCGGCACACGATTAACTGGGACTATCGATTCGATTAACGACACACCGAGAGAGCGGAGCGCACGGTTTCGTTCCAATGGCTCGTCGGTCGGTTCCGGCTGAACGACTGACACCACCGACCTTCAGTCGATCGGGCTTTACGTAACGAGAAGCCCTTCACTCGACAGATGGTGACGGATAACGCGAAACGTGAGCTTTCCAAGTCCGGCGTGCCTCGTGTCACGCGCGCGGAAAACGCGTCGCGGTGCGATACTGACTGAGCCGCGCCGAGCCGAGTCGAGCGGATCCCGGCTTCTCGTCCCGCTGGAGTTCGACGGCAGTAGAAGTGGCAAGTGCCGGTCAGACTAAGTGGTGGAGGCCTCAGGAACGTACACGGACATGCTACGCGCCACGATTTACGGTTTCAGCTCAAACAGCTTTGAATTTCGTTCCGGCAGCGATGCATAGCTGTTACACATTTCTCCTGTGTCTTAATGCAGTTGAAGCTCGAAACGCATGTTTAATTTATGTCTGTTTGAAGAAGTATATCAGCTTGAAAGTAATTTGTATCAAAAGGCAGTTTTATAAATGTTTTGATACATCTGTTGAGTTATTGATAAGTGATATTTTAAAATAATATTAATATGTGTGCGCGCAATAAAAGAGAAATCTATGATAGAAATTGCCATTCTGCTATCCAAAATCTAACTCTTATTTTTAATAAAAGAAGCTTTTCTTGTAAGAATGTCTTAATTCAATTGTAAGCAGCATTGTCTTATTATTATTATTATTATTAAATCCTCATTTACTTTCAGAATTAAAATCCAGACGTTTCAAAAAGCTATTTCTATCACATTATTTTTACTTTAATTTGTATTAAAAAATTGCGAAACGCCCGTTGGCTTTCATCGCAACATTTTTCATGGGGAAAAGTCGACCGCATATTCAATCGAGAATCTATCGTCAATGTGAAGATCGATTTTCACAAGTGGTTTATATGCCACCGTAATTTCTCCGACGGACGGTGTCAAGTCCCGTACGTTCCTGAGCACTTAATAAAGACCCCCTGACAAGAAATAAAGAGAGGAGAGGTACGATCGAGAAGGCTGATCTACGAGGAATCGGACGAGCCGCGCGCTAACGGTGCTACCCATCTCCCTGCTTGCCAGCTGTTGGCCGCAGGAGTACGAAAGCTTTCTGTCCGATCTCCTCTTCCATTCGTCATCTCTCGCCTAACACTGCCCGACACGGCAGGCGGAGGAGAGAGTAAAACGATCTCGCTTTGAAAAATTACTACCAGCATAACGTGGAACTTCAGGACGTCGCTCGCGTTACCTCACGAGATTTATACACTTTGTCCTGAATTTAATTTCACGGTGAGATAATGTACCGCAATATCACGGAACTCGATTAGACCTCCGTATGGTATTATCGATTGGGTCATTAGGCGTTGGCGGCTTCCGAGCGTTCGCAATTTGTTAACAGTAAATATTCCTTTTTTTTTTCCTTTTTTTTTTTTAAACAGCTCGGACCGGTCGACTTTCGTATCAGGCGTATCAGAAAAGCTGTATTGCCACTTGTTACGCACGAACGAAATTTAAAGCCCTCCAGCATGCTAATATTAGCAATCGGGTAAGCGATATGGAGCGCCGATCGTTTTACACGACGCGCGATTCTTGTTGCAATTAATGTTGCAAGTCGATATCTATTCTGCGAAACGGTCTATTTTCTTTTCCCCGCCGACCATTCACCTACCATAACCGCTCCCGCTCCTTTCTCGACGTTAAAACGAGAGCCTTTCGTAGCTTCGCAATTGTCGCGGCGCAAAATGATTTACAATCGCGAGAATATGGATCATCGAGCACTGCATTCGCGTGCAGTAATATTTTATTTTTTCGCAATGAGTCAAAAAAGCTTGACCGGAGGGAATGTGATACTTATTGAAATCAAGTATTTATTGAAACGAGTTCGATTCCTGGTATCGGAGTTCCTGTCGAAGGCAGGAAATCGGCGTATACAGAAATAAACGTATCTTTCGTCGCGTGCAAAATTAAACGCCGATAAATTTCGTAATGTCGAAAGATGTTAATGAGGTGTGCTAAATGTACACGGAAAGTTGCCTCGATATACCCGACGAATACATTACTGTTACTTTGTATTACCGAATGTATTACTGCTTTGCGTCAGAAAAGTTAATAAATTGCCGATAATCCCTAGAGTCTTTCATTCACAACTATTTTTCCCATTCAATTTTATTCAATTTATTGTTCTTCCAAAAGAGATAATGCTAAATTATGTGATGCTTGATTTTCTAAATTATAGATTATTCTAGGCGAAGGTAATCTCGACGTCTGACTTTCCTTTAAACTTGAGATTATCGCGGTAAAGTAATATTTCATAAGACGCGATGAATGTCTAGCCGGCTTAGCCCTCCGTCGTAAGGACTTGTGAGGATTCCTCGGCCTTGCCGGCATGCCGTGACGACGCGAAGGCAAATCGCGCGATGCAACAAATGCCAGGCAAATACCAAACTGGCTTACGCCGACAGTCCGCTGGATTCGCATTCGCGAAATGTCATGCAAGTAAAAGCCGCGATTAGAGGCCGCGTGACCTCCATAAATCTCCCGTCGATTATCCGAAAACTGCAAAATTAATGGAACGGCGGACGTGAAAAAAAAAAAATCGGTGGCACGTTTATATGGCGCACACGTTTCGCGACGTTTCCATTTGCGAAATGAGATAAACGACACTAGTAGGTAGCTGCAAATCTCCCGAACGAAATGATTCATCGCATTCGATTAACGACCCTTCACCAGCCGATCGTTGCCGCAAGGATTTAGAATCGCGCGATGTAGTGTTCGTGCCTAGTTAAGTCTCCGTTGCCTTAACATATCCTGGCACTCTTTGACAGAAAGGAAAAAAATTCCTTTTTGTTTATGCTCTTGTTAGGGTTGGCTTTGTGCTAACAAAAGGATCCTAGGTTCAAATTCCAATGATCGTATACATCTCATTTTCAGCGGAAAGTTATAAAAGAACTTTTTAAGTCTCTGTGACACTAGGGATTATTAGACCTAGCCGCCTATTTATGTACTATTTTATGTTTTTATCACTAATAAATTATTGAAAATCTATCTCATCAAGAAATGTGAAGACACAATATTAATTTATGCATAATAATATAATATTAATATGTTTTTTATTGCGCGTAGTTTTTCTAAACTACCATTTTAAAGAAAATATGATTGACGTCCGTGCAATTTTATATTCTTTACATTTTGCGTTTAAGAGGGAATTAACATTTCTAAACGCATGCCTCGTCTGCCTATTCGCTGTCTTCGAGTCTCTTTTCGAAGAAAAGGATCGGTAGTTTGCATGCATCGAGTCAACGAACTTCGACGTGTCTTTGGAATCTGCGGCACGTCTCGAGAAAAAAGAAATTTACATGAAAGATATTCGATTGATAATGAAATGCGCGCTGAAGGCATCTAAGTAACTTTTTATAACCACGATAACGGTGCGTTTTATGGCGAGCGTTCGGAAAAGGTTGCAATGTTACGAGCGGAGCGTTGCAAAAATAAAAAAAATACAGGGTCTCGGGGTTGCAGTACAACACTTTAATAGCATATTCCCGGAGTCGTGAATGGAAAAACGAAGTCACAAAAACGTCATCCTCGAGGATATTCCCTTATAGCCCCCGATAGAGACATAAACTATAACAACGTTCGCGAGAAAAAGAAGAAGAAAAAATATAACGATAGAGCGGCGTGGCAAATAATCGTCGATCATCGAGAAAACAAAGGGGAAGAAAAAAAAAGGTCGTTTTCCATTTGCACAGGCATTTTACTCGCTCGAGTGCGCTCGGGACATCATCGCGAACGGACATTACGACGCTTTATGTAATTCCTGGAAAGTCAATTTCAAACGCTTATTTTAAAAAAATGCACCTAACAAAAAAAAAGAGAAGAAAGACACGTACATACATATATCAAGTTAAATTAAGCCTCGTCTATTATGATCGCACAGACTTTATGTCGTAAGTAATAATAGTGTCGCATAAAAGCTTGTCAATGTATCGCTAGACGAATGTCTTATGTCAGATAGACAGACAGCTATCTGTATATTAAGCTATCTGGACATCGATCATATAACTTTTTTTAGGGCAGAAACATGAAAAGTGAAAAGTTTCACGTAAACGCGGCGATTCCGTTGATTTGAATCCTAAAGTTCACGCGAAACTTTTCACTTTTCACGTTTCGAAAATTACATGATCCATACCCTGAGCCAAATTATCACAACGTAACGAATAAGAGATAAAAACGATTTGCTAATTTTTTGCTATTTTTTTTTGGTTTTTAAAAAGTTACGAGAGATTCGATAACTTAATATTAACTTTTTAAAAAGTGAACCAAAAAAATTAGTTTTAAAAGTAAAAAATAGCAAAAAATTAGCAAATAATTTTAATGTCTTATTAGCACGTCGTTTTTAAGAGTGGATTTTATTTTAATAGTTACGAGATTTTTGTTAAATATTTGAAAAAAAAATAATTTTGTCAAAATTTTTCAAGATAACTTTGGTTTCGAGGCAAAAAGCTTTATAATTTACGGCGTCTCGAAAGAGATTTTATTGCGTCAAAATGGCGATTAGCCGTAAATCGCGATGGAAGGTAAGCTAGTGCTCTCTTGCAGTATAATACTGCAGCTGTTGCATTTCGCGGCAGCTCAAACGTACAGGTATCGCCATCTCCAATCGCTCACTACAATGATAGTCACCATAGCGAATCGTTTTACCGACGCATGTTCCAGACGTTCTCCTGACTAATTCAGAAATCTCCTAACTGAGCGGCTTGCCTAATTGCCGACAGTAGCAATTAAATGGTAAATAATGACAATTATAATTCAACACTTTACAATATAAATAAATGAGACGCAATAATCAATTTCAAAAATTTCAAAAATCATGCACAATCTTTTTAAAAAAATCGTTATATATTAATAAGTATCAATATTGTCTATGCGATTGAGTAACAAAAAAAAACTAAAAATAAAAATTAAATATCTGTTTTATATCTATTAAAATTTACTCCTATAAATAGTAATATCTACTAAATAATAATTTTTGTAGCAATTATTATATTATAATACAACATGATAGAGATGACATTGATAAGTGTCAATATTGTATAATTGCATGAAAAAAAAGATTAAAAATAAAAACGAAGTATCTATTTTACGTGTATTAAAATTTACTCCTACAAATATAATATCTGCTAATATCTACTAAATAATAATATTCAAGGAAATTTAAACGATACGACGTAGGGCTGTTGCTTTTTACAGCTTCGAAGATTCGAATTTTTGAAGCTTCGAATCTTCGAAGTTGTGAAAAGTAACAGCCCTAAATACGTGGAGATGCTCGTGTATGACCTGCCGCGGAAGAATCGACTCCGAATTGATAAACAATGGCTCGTTCGCCGTCCGCGCGCAGCGGTATTTTTTCAGGAATATAATTTATTATATCGCCCCAATCTGCCTGTCGGTCCGTCGCTCCAAGCCAGCGAGCGAGGGGGCATTGAAACGCTCGGCGTGTTGATCCATACGCCGCTGCCAGGCCACGGGCCAAGTAACAGTAAACTTCGTATCGTGCCCCCCGTTATTACGTGCCGTCTTTCGCTTCTGCTTGTTTCTACGCTCGCTATCGAAACGTCGTTTTGTTCCCCTCCCCCCTCCCTCACCCCGCATCCTGTGACTAATACCTCATATCTCTAACATTCGTGTCATTGGAGCTAACGTGGAAGAAAATGTGTGCAAGAAAATTTCATCGATCTTTGGACTCGTCAAATCTGTTTCAGTCTTAATCTGGGATCTAATTGTTAAAGATTTTAATTTCGAACTTTAGCGTACGCCTTTTCAAGTCCTGACATCGAAAGAATAAAACATTTTCGCACTGCCATGCACTGTAAACTCCTAAGGATTGCCACTGCTCCTATTCACTATTCGGTTAATTTGACTAAAACAATGAAGTAAAATTAGCGACATATTGTAAGCCTTATTCAATATGTTGTTGACTAATTTAACTTGCACGTTAGTCAAAATTTTACCTTTTAGTCAAAATTAATGAAATATTGAATAGGACCAGTGGCGACCTGGAACAGTTACAAATGACTCAAATTGAATATAATTTGACACGAGTTTAACAGTGTGTAAAAATCTTGAGCGGTAAGATTTTGTTAAAATAGATGTAAATTCTTTTGAAACACTTTGCGTTAAAAATCGTTGTTTAACTCGACGGATTTATGTAAATGTAGCAATCGCTATTAATAGTGACGCTTGATATTAATTTAATTGGCCGTTGCCAGCAGTTTCCCTTTCAACGTAAAGCCCCATCGACTCTTCAGCAACGGCAGTATCACTGTAGCGCTGCCGCAATATAACGCAAACGCGTGTTTTAATAGCTCTGAAAACTGAGTCAGTGGCAGCGACAAAGAACGTGATTTTGCGGAGCGGTACGGCCCGTATCGGGCCGAGGGTATTGTTTTTAAACGGCGTCCATCACGGAGCCCGCAATAATAGCCGCGGACGGAGAGATTCATCACCGAGCAGACGGAAATAATGGTAGCGCGCGGGCAACGCGCGAGAGAGAAGTTGGAAACAACACCGTAAAAGGGACACGGGACGCGTTCCCCGTGTTCGACTTCGCGTTCTCCCGTCTTCTCTCCCCCTCACCCCCATCTTCATTGTCTCGCATTTCGCGGGGACGCTGGCTTTCGCGTCGAAAGATCCATAAATGTGTCACGATCCAAAAATACCACTCGCGTTTAGGCGCGGTGACAAAGTCGGAGTTCCCCGGAATAACTCTTCTCCCATCCCACCTCCTATTCATCGCGTTTTGTCATTTTCCGCTCGTTGAGAGACGAATAAAAATAAATATGCTTTTCTCTCCCTCACTCTTTCTCTTTTCTTCGCATTGAAAAATAGATCATTCTCTCGGAGAGAATTATGTACTGATGAAATAAATTATTAACACTGTTATTAAAATATAGAGATGTTAATGGAGTTAATTATTACTAATATTAAATATTAATAACAATAATAGATTCATGTACCAATATTAATGCATTATGGTCCGAATTAATTTCATTAAAATGTGTTAATATTAATTATTCTGTTATAATTTTGTAAATGTTTTATTAATGTTGCCTGGGAGAGATGACGCGTAGCTTCATGCTAACGTGAATAATTAATAACGGAAAGCTCCTGAATTCAAATCCCAGTAGTCCCTTATTCCCCATACATCCCATTTTTAGCGGAAAGAACTTTTTAGTCTAGGTGATATTAAGGACTATTATACCTAGCCGCCCATCTTATACTACTACTATTAATATTGCCTAAGATAACGATCATTTTTTTCTATTACTGCGAGAGTTTTAAAACTATGGTTTATTAATCGCAATTAAACGCATGGAACGTTTGCATTGCTAAATTCGTAATATCAAATTATATTCAATTTGAGTAATTTTTAATCATTCTTTAGGTACCACTGTTCCTATTCAACGTGTCATTAATTTAATTAAAACACTGGAGTTGAATAACTACATGTACTATGCTAAAATAATAATTTCGCTACAGGTTTTATCATTCAGTGTGCTGAACGGTGAACGAAATATCAGCACATGCGGCCTGCAGGCCACAAAGAGCTTCCTGTTGGCAATTTCTCGCTGTTGCATCCACATCTTTGTCCGCTCGCGATTACGGCGTGGAGGCCACATTTTTGATGTTCTGGGAATTACGATAAATATACACCGTTCATCGCTTTGGTTTTCGATGACGTGCTTTATGACGGAGAGGGCGATTAACCTGGATATTTCAGATGGGACAAAGGTACCGAGACGCACCGCGGGCGCTGTAGCTTTTTCGGTCGTGCGACGACCTCCGAAGGTTCCCGTTACGAGCCCGGTGCGCCGGTGTCACCCGCACGCGAGGTGACGACGATAATATTACTCGGCGGTACACGAACTCGTATCTTGTAGTCAACAAACACGATCGTTCCCACGTTATGCGCGATTCGTTGGCAGTGCGCATACAAAAGAGTTATCTAACAGCGAGAGAGAGACGAGATAAAGCGGGTACCTCTGTCTCTCTCGCACCTTATCGGATTCGCCATTCGCCACCTGTTGCAGAAATTCGCCGGTTGATTTACGGCAGTCCGATTAGCGCGCTCTCTGGGAGAGAGGAATACGCATTTCTCTTTTTCCTCAGGACGCGGCGACGACGACAAGGACGAGTGGCGAAACCGGTAGGATAAATATCGTGTGAATGATATATATTTTTCGTACAAAGTCACAAACTCACCTTCGCCTGCTGGCTCTCCTCCGCGCCGCTCCTCTCCCCATGTCTCTCGAACACGGCGAAGCGGTTCTACAAGTAGAAAAAGAAATGACGCAATTAATTCATCATAATGCTACGGAAGCGCGATACATTAAAATAAAACGTTTTGTTCGAACCCGACGAGTGGTTCTCGACATCGCGGATCTTCCGGTGAGATAATGTTTAAATCTCATTCGCAGGTTTTGCGAGCTCATATGTATATTTAAGCCGAGAGACAGGCCGAGTGTGACGTAAGGAAGGAAAGTCGATGACGGGGTGTCACCTCGGTACGGCGGCGAGATTCCTTTTTTTTTTCTCGCGCGACGACGGAGAAAGTTTACATTAACGCGGAATAACCGGGCGAGATACGAGAGGAGGTTCCTCTTACCCCGATCCTAGACCTCAAGGTTGACACGATCGAGGACACGAGCAGGACCCTATTGAGCATCCTCCGCACGGATTTTGGACGTATCGCATCGCTGCTCATTTTCGGAGAGATCGCACACTTATCACACCCACTGGGCACTATCGCGCGCGATTTTGATAGATCGACGCCGTTACGTCATTTCACGGGAAAAAAAAAAGGAAAAAAAAAGAAGAAAAAATTCAGAGGACGACCAGGGAGATAAGCGCGCGGCACGAAAGCACACGTCAGCGGCATGAAAAGGAATCCACCACGGTCGAGGCTGCCGCGATCGGTTTGCGCACGACTCAGCCGCGCTATCGGCGAGCGATACTGGACAGCCGCGTCGCGGATCGAAACTGCGGCCGACAGCGCGCTGACGCCGGTACGCCGAGAGTAAAAAGTAACGCTCGTCGCGCACTTTATCTCACCTCGGTGGTTTCCTGCTGATACCGCTCGCCGGCGGCCTGAAACGCAAAAGCGAAACGTGACGTCACTTATGTATGCGCGCCGCGTGTATGTAACGTATTAGGAAAAAATGGGTGAAACGCGCGGTAATTAGCCGCGGCGGAGAGGAGCTATCACTGCCTGGCTTTCTGTCTTTATTAAGAAGAGCGGCCCAGCTTTCCTTCGGCCGCACGCGCGGATCCTCGTGCGTCCTCGAAAAACCTCGCGCCGCTTCTTCATAAAAGTGAAACAAGTTACCTCTACGCCCTAAATTGTGGATAGGACACGCGACTGCAATTATGCAACAATGCGGATCACGTGTCGCATCATCATTATCGTAATAATTGATAAGATCAATTTCGTAATTTAATAAAAAATATTTTTATAATCTAGAATAATTTTAATTAGGTATCTATAATTTTATAAAACGTAAACGCATGCAAATATATATATTTTTTTTGTTTAAGTGAAAGGACCGAACAGTCAAACGAAAGTCGCGCTCGTTTGCTCGGGGCGATCGGCAGACCGAAAATTGTCGTTGCCCTTTCGAGATCTGGACGAATTATTGTAATTCGCTCGCCAAATACTTACGTGCGCTATACTGGCCGTATCCGGCGAGGTCGCCGAGGCCAGCTGGTTCCGGTTCTCTATGACCGTTTTTATTTGCTCGAGTACCTACGAACGAACGATAAAGTGGCGGTCAATAATTATGCGCGCGGTGTTGCATGCTGTGTCATTTGCAGAAACTTTATCTTTCGCAGAAATCTTATTTTTCGAGAAGACGGGCTTCTTTTCGCCTCTTTTTCCCTCTCGTTAATTATACTTGAAGGCAAAATGTCTTCGCCGCATTGCAGAACGCGAATTTTATCTTTGTTAATATGCACGCCAATATATGCATATAGAATGCGACATTTTAATGGTATGAAAAATGGAGGAATATTTTCGACACAGAAAAATACGGCGATAAAGATTATTATGCATTTCGCGCGAAATGTTTATCGCTAAAAGTGTCAAGCATGACTCGTAACGCGCCGATTTACGAGCTTTAAAAGTATGTTAAAAGCTTCCGTGAATTACCCGAAGGGATATCCGGTGCCTTTGTGCGACGTGATGATGATTGTACTCCTTGTGCTCGATGATCTCGTTACTCTTCCTGGCCTGCCTCCGCTGGAAAACAAGTAAACGCAACGTACGCAAAGTGAAACCTCGAGTCCCCTGCGAGTTTCGGGTTTTCCACGTACGTGAAAACTATTCGCGACTTTCCTTAAGTATCAGGACGGAACGCGCTTCTCATTTTTCTCTCGAAAATAGAAAGGATGGAAAGGATCGTCCCACATTTCGTATGGCATTCTGACACGAATTATCAAATAATTATTAATCGCGATA
This sequence comes from Tetramorium simillimum, assembly GCA_011636635.1. Taxonomy (NCBI): domain Eukaryota; kingdom Metazoa; phylum Arthropoda; class Insecta; order Hymenoptera; family Formicidae; genus Tetramorium; species Tetramorium simillimum. The sequence goes on along the minus strand of VBVQ01003309.1, from coordinate 4,238 downwards.
ATTGCAGCCGACGCGGGAGACACGCTCGGGCTATGATTATCGCCGATGGAAATCGAAATGCACGATGTAATTTGCCGGAATATAAATTTGCGAAAGTGGGAAATAAACTTTATCTTGCCAATATTACGTTCTCACAAAATTGAATTAATGTACTTCGACTGCTCTTAATCAAAACATATAGCTAAATTATAATTATATCTCTCATTCTAATCGAAGCATAAAATATAATTTATTGGCATATACATATATTTCGACATGGAGTGCACTTCGTTAATTATATGTTGCTTATACATTTTAATCGAATTAATATTTGTTGCGTGCCGTAAATAGAAATAAATTAAATAATTTTTATATATCACCACTAATATTGCTATATTATTTTCAATTACTATATTTGCTAAAATAAACACAACATTAATAATATTTTAATCTCATCAGGAATATTAGCATATACGTATATATATTTCTTCTTTTATTTTAATATTGCTGACAAAAGAAAAACGAATAATATTCATCAGAGTCAATTTTCAATTTTTTTTTCATTCTTTTCTTTATTGTTTAATTGCTACAGTTTTAAATTGAATAAAATGTAATTAAGCAAAAATATTAAATTATTTTTTTCTAGCTTTAAAAAATGTATCCCTGTGTTAAAATAACTGTTATTACTTTTGTCACAAACGATATGTGTTACAATGTAAAATGAACGGAAGCGACAAAAAAAAAGCCGGAGATAGCGATCTGCAGTCGCGCGAAAGGAAGAATAACGAAAGAGAGTAACGGTGTGCGACGAGAGAAAGAAAAAGTAAGTCGCGCGTTCGTTCAAGGAAATACAGAACGTTAAGCGCTTGCCGCACCGGTTAATTAGCAGCCTTGTCCGTTAATTACACTCGCGGCGCATCGTCATTTTTATGCAACCCACCGGTAACGGTGATCGGTTTACCCGTAATGTGGCCAGTAATACGAGTAGCGAATGCGCCGCGATTCTTCGCGATCCTCGCCGCGAAAATTAGAAGACAAGTCACGAGCCGATCGCGGACATGTGTAATCGCGTAGCTCGATTCGCGCGTGCTTAGAATACCTCGGATCTCCCGGTGACCGCGAGATGAGACGTGAAGCACCGGCCGTTTTTGCGGCCGTTCACGCTTCACGCAGTGGCGAGCACGACTCGCGAATCCCTCGCGCACTCGTGTATATAATTCGCGGATATGTAAACGACATGAGCAAATACACGTATAGCGCCCGTACTTGCGTCACGATTAACGAGCTCCTACGGATAATTCGAGTGTCGCCAGGAGTTTCACTGGCCGTTGGAAAGGAAAACTTCAGTCCCGAGCGTCCGCTTGGCGAATAATTGCGCGAACGTTGCATCAATCTTTCAAACGGGCGGAAAATAACTCTGACCACTAAATATTAATCTAACGCTTAGAGACTCGCTTCAATTTCTTTATAGTGATTGTAAAACTGATAAACGAACTATTAGCATATAGCAAATTTACGTAAAAATTTAGAAAAATACAAATTTTTTTCCCTTTTTCTTTAATTTTGCGCAAGTTTGGGAAATCTTCTTTTTAATATTTCTTCAAAGGATTTCTTTGTATCTTAAGCTTGGACTTAAATAATCTATTGGGAACCAGTCCCCTGAGAAATACGCTAAAAGCAGTTCGAATGTTTTACAGAACATCTGTGACATCTGAATACGATAATAAATACTGACCTCGAGCGTCGCCAGGCTGGCCAGCGAGGAGAGAGGCCGAGTGTGAGGAACTTCTCCCGGGAAAACGCTATCGTGGGACACTGACAATTTGCCGGCACCTCCTCGTAACTTGACGAAACTATCCTCCACCCCGCTTCGTCGCAGGAACACACTAAAAGGATAGAGAGATGTTCAATAAAGTATGTTGCATGTAAGAGTTATCTTAAACTTTCCTGATGGCGTTTTATTTATGTAAAAATAGAAACTTTGTGTTACATTATTAAATCGAATTATTTAAACTGAACACAAACGAAACTTATGTAAGTATAACACAATACATGTAAACTGTATAAAAAATATATTATGTAAATAAATAATTAAATTACATAAATTAAAAATCTATAAGGTACAAAAATATTATATGAATAATTATAATATAAAAATATTGTATTTCTTCCTCTTCTACGATAAGATTGTTCCATATGCAAAGAGAAAAAGTATACGTATATAGCGCTCAACGTAATATTTATTCGAGGCCGTTAATACTCGTAATTAAGGCGATGAGTTATTTGCCAGGAATGACACGCGTCAACAACGACAGATAATTATGCGGCCTTTCTGTGATGTGCTACGGTGGTATTGTTCGAGCGAAAGCAAACCGCGTCGTCGTTATACGATACGATGTTACATATCGACCCACGTAAATCATACAGAGCACGCAAAACGCCCTCAAGTTTCGTGCTACTACGACGTAAACTACTACGAGGTACTACGAGGACAAAAATAAAAACTGAACGAGAAAACGAGGCCAAGGATCGTAAATTGATAACGAATCGAATGCGGTTGCGCTCGTGGTTCGATTCGCGCTTTAAAAAGGCCATAAAAGTACTTTATATTCATTCCAAAAAAAAAAGAAGAGATCTCTTTTCTTGCTCCTAGTAGGGTGTTACTTTTGAAAGAAATGATCAAAGTTAAAAATCAAAATAAAGAGTCTGAAATGAATAAACAGGGATTTGAAAGAAAATTTTTGTCAGAAATAACAACAGTAATTACTATCAACGATTATACACATTTTAATTAAATTTAAATTTTTGTGATAAAATTACTTTGAGAGAGATGTTTTTAGATTTTCAAATTTGAACAAGGTCAATGTTGCTCTATGTCTTTTTTGCTGTAAACTCTTTCCGAAATTACGCGAAATAGATAATTATTATCAGTAGCTGATATTTCGGTGGCATATGACTAGTGCTATTATCTACGTTTGCCGTTACGGAATTATTATCGGAGATGATAATTAAGGTTCCCCAAAATTTAAGCGACTGCCATATAATTCAATGTGTTCTACTGGCGCCGAGATAAATTTCATGATATTTACTGCTTAAACGATCCGCGTGTCTTGAAAGATGCGATGAAATTGCATCTTTTCGACGGTCGGACGTGTTGTGTACTGAAAAGATTTAACACGGTATTGTTGCAAACACTTAAGTCGATGAATACGATAATCTGATATCACATTTGATCTGCTAAGAAAAATCAGCACAAATATTCTGCGTGCACTCGAAGTAATCTTTATCTCATAAGGAAGCAATTTTCAAAAAATTAAAGATATATATATCTTGCACAAAACCAATCTATCATTATTGTATCAATTAATTTTAATTGACAGTTTATTTTAGATAGTAATTTTTGTAATTAATTGTTGTTGAAATAATTGCTATTAAAATATAAAGAAATCATTTCAAGAGAAAACAACATTTATTTTTTTAATTTTTGATAAGAAAAAAATATTGGCAAATATAAAGCGACATTTTTTGTAAAATCAATCTTCTAGATTGTTAATCTTTTTATGCATTATTTTAATACATTTTTTAAGACAGACTATTTCCAAGATTGATAATAAAATGCAGAGAGATGGTTCCTTACCTTTCCCGATCGCAGGAGTCTGTGAGGAGCTCGCTGGCACTCCTGCTACGGGCTTCCTCGGGACGTCCTGCAGGATGCCTCATAGTGACTTCCTCCCGTGGGAGACGTGCCAATTCGGCATCCCGATCGGTAGAGTTAGAGACGGAACGAGCATCAGCGGCACCGCGGCTCTTCCGCCGAAAGATCTTTCGGAGACCGCGCAGGGGATGAAAACGACGCTTCTTTGGTTCTGTAAGTGGAAGATGCACGCAAAGAGTTAAATTCTCTTCAAGAACACTGACACATTCTTTTTTATTCCCGATTGCTGCCAAAAAAAATCGCACAGCAATCAGCAACCGCTTAAATTAAAGGGGAAGAATTAGGCTTTTATTTGATGTATGTACATGCTCGAAAAAAATTATCCAAGTCTATGCACGCTTCCAAACTTAGCTAATTTGACTGCTATTGTTACTTCACTAACGAGCACCTGACTCACATTTTGCCTAGCGTCTCCCGACTGCTCTTTTAAAATATGTTATATAATAAGAATAAATTTAAGTAAGTATTTTTATGTACCTTTGATTACACATTTTATTAATATTTATTTAATAATATGTCAATTTTATTAATATTAATATATAAT
>VBVQ01003308.1:0-19451 GCA_011636635.1 Tetramorium simillimum | reverse complement strand
GTTTCGCTGCCTTTCTGTTGTTAATTTTTGATTTTGCAAACATTGCTCGATATTTGCAAAATATTTTCTGTTACGCATGTGATAGCAGAAAATGCTCGATCTTTTTCGCATTTCTATCGTTATTCTATGTTAGCAAACTGTGCTGTTAGAAACTAAGCTTAATGAGGAAGCAGCCGATTGGAATTTGCTGCGAAGTCATGATTGAATTTGCTGGCATATTGCTAGCATTTGGCTATCTGGGATATTGCTGATTCTAATTCATGTAATGACTACATGATTAATCTTCTTTTTTAGACACTTATTCAGAAATTACTCTACATGTGTGTAATTCAAAATACAGGAAATGATCTACTTGTTTTAAATAAATACATTTAACATTTTGATTATTTTCAAGTTCACTTTCTCCCTTAAAATAAATACATTAAAAAAGAACACTATTCTTTAATACAATATTGCATTATTATTGTCATTATCAAAATAGCTGCCTTTTAAAAGAAAAATAAAAGATGAAATAAAACAGCATAAAATGGGATAAGTAAATAAATTTCTCCCCTTCTCTCTTCCATCCCTCTTTCGAGACCAGCAAATTCTGCACTCGTCTCATCAACAATACAATCCGAAAGTACCGACCTGAATGGCTTCTCACCGGAGTGGGTGCGCAGGTGAGTTTTGAGGGTGCTAGGTCGGGCGTACGATTTGCCGCATATCCTGCACAGATTCGGTCTGCCATTATCTTCGGGGGTGATGCCGGCCGCGGTCGGACCGATGGTGTTTACACAGATCGCGTGCTCACCCCCGAGCTGCAGCCGGCCGCCACTGTGATGCGGCTGGGGGTGGGAATGGGGATGACCGATCAGGCCGCTATTGGCCGGCGCGCCCTGGTTCACCCTCGCGGTCGTTTGCGCCGCCACCTCCACCGGATTGCCGTACTGCGGGGCGGGACTTAGGAGAGGCTCCACGCCCCACGCTGACGGATAACTTTGTTCGTATCTAAAAATACACAGACACACACACACACACACATACACACAAAGATAAAGATACAGACGTAATAATAGAATAGCGGAGATGGTTCAAATAGCTGCACTTTGCAGGGAAGACGCGGAGAACAAGATGGCGTTCATCCGCCGCAAGATGCTGGGGGATGGACGCTTTTGCAGAAGTAATTGATGGTTCAGATCGTTTCAGGGATAATGTTACGGTACAAGAATTAAAATTCTGAGACGGCCAAAATTTTCCTAATTATTATTTTCTTTTAATATTTGACAGTAAACAATTTTTCATATAATATATTATGTAATGTACTGTAAAAATTATAATACTTTTCTAATCTAAATTTGCAAAGAAGGATCACTGTACGCATGCGGAAGGACTACTTTGAAGGGGATAGACCAAAATTCCGATTTCATTTTGATAGTACCTCGTCAATATTATATGTTATATATTCCATATTTAATCATATACAATCATATTTTATATACCTACAATTACTACATTTATATGATTATAGTCATTATTGTCATATGAGTCATGACTAAAATTATTATATGATTAGAGCCATATGAGTATAGTCATTTTTTATTTCCTCAAAAAAAATTTTTATTAATAAACAATGTTAACAAATTATTTTTTATTTTTCCTGTATACATATATAAGTAGTTCTCTACCAAGTAAGATAATTATATATTGCAAAATATATATCGGTAGATAATTTGGCCAAAATTAGTAACGAATGGGTTAATAATGGAGCGGACGTCTCTTGATTTAAATTGATAAGATTTTGATAAGAGGAAAGAAGGTCCTTACCCGGGGTGCATGTTCATGTTCATGGTCATGTTCATCGACACGTTGACGGACATGGCGGCGGATGCGGAGCCGTAGTGACCCGGGCCTGGGACCGACGGCCCTAGATTCGGTACGTAGTCCTGCGAGTAGTGATGAGCCGCGGCGGAGCCGGCGCCGGTGGTGTAATAGCCGGCCGTTGGACTTCCGGGATGCACCACCGCGTGCTTCAGGGATAGAAGGACGTCGGCGACACCCTCGCCGTTTGCGCCGTTGCCCGTCCTTGGCACGCATTCCCCCCGTGAGCAGCCCCAGCTGGAAGAAACCTTGAATTTTATGGGCTCCGTCGAATTGTCGGATCAATAAGAGCGCAATTGGAGGCGAGGAAAAAAATTAAATGCGCGCGTATATGTGTGTGTGTATTTAAATATATACATACATATTTTTGAAATTAATTTCAATTATGAAGATTACAAACCACAAATTCATTTCCATAGATTAATGAAATAGAATTAAATATAGATCCAACATAATTTATCAAGTATTATTTCAAGTCTAGATTATGTTCAAAGAGTAGAAGAGACAAAAAGTGAAGAGGAAGAAGAAAAAGAAGAAGGAGAAGACGAAGAAAAAAAAGAAGAGGATGATGATGGCGATGGTGATGAAGATGAAGAAGAAAAAGAAGGGAAAGAAGATGATGAAAAAAAGAAGAAAGAGGAAAAATAAAGTTGACCACCAACTTGTACGTTCCGGAACATGGACTGAACAATCCCGGGGGTAAGGGGTCCAGGTCTAACGGGGGTAGAGGGAAGCCGGCCATGTCGTCGACCCAGAAGCTACCGCCAAACTCGCCCACGACCTGGCCGGAAGTTGGGAGCTGTTGGTCCTGGTCAGCGCCGATGTCGGTCGGCGAACTTTGCAGGTCCTGCAGGCGCAGCGTGCCCTGCAGAGCGGCGCCGAGAACGGCTGCCTCCTCGCTCGGATTGTCCGTTGACAGCGCGTCGTCAGTACCCGAGAGCACCCCTAGTCCAGAACAGAAGCTAGATGAGATAGTCGCCTCGATGCTCTCCACGGAACCTAAGGATTCAGGAAACGTACCGAATTACCGAAGAATAATTCTCGCCGATTTAAGATATTCCGAGTGTTAAAGGATAAAATCTATTTTTAAATAGTCTTTAAATTGTATGACAGCTCATCAGATTTAAAATATATCATACGTTTTGTAATGTAATTCTATGTGTTGTTAATAACAAGGTGTAATAACATTATTTATAAATTCATATAGTAATAATAATAAATTATATAATTAAATAATAATAAACTACAAATTCATATAATAATAATATAAATAGTATATGACTATAATGTGCAAGATTGGAAAAGTATTTTTTGCAATATATTATCTTTTCACAAATGCGTTAAGCGAATTTTTACTACGTGCGTGATAAGGTTTGAAAATGAAAGGTTTATTAATGTCGGAATAATCTTGATAATAACACTCGCGATACTTTTTTTTACTTTTTTTTTACACAGACGTTGTTAATGAAGTAATTAAAAAATTGTCGACACAAAGAAGTGTAATAAAAATATTATACGAATCGACCGTATAATTTTTCGCAAATTTCCTGCAGTTTGAAAAATTATGAGTTTTCTTGTTTGTGGAAATTAACACATACTTTTGCAGGAGTCACTTTAACCGTAGTACTTGACGTTGAGCACTTTGAATCTGCAATGACTTGATAAACAGACTAATCGTCGCTGTTCACAATGTCTAAACTATTTACTGGAGCGGTCGATTGAGAAATGTCGTAACTGTAAGAACTCCAGGAAATTTCGCACTGTGCAAACATCACCCCGCGTTCTCGCTCTCGCGATCGTCCTCGCGTTCGCTGCCCGCGAGGATCTAATTCGGTTCTCACCTGTGCCGAGGGTGTACGGCGGCTCGGAGGTGTTAACCGCGTGATGATTCTGCAGAAACTCCATCTCTGCGAAATTCTCGACGATGGCCTATCCCCCGGATGCACACCACTGTAACCCACCCACTCCTCCTCTTCGCAACCCTCGTCTCCTCTCCCTATGGAAACGCGCGCTAGCGCTGGTCCAGCCCTCCCTGGTCGTCCCGGTAACGGCGCGCAGCTTCACCGCGAGCCGCCGCTCGCCATCGATGCTGTTTTTCGCAACATAGAGCAAGTGTGGAAGTAGTTGGAAGGTATTTTAATCGTTTGCGATCGATTTTATTATTAAGTACGTTTGCGAAATGGGAGGGGTTGTGGATCGACAAACTCGAAATTGTGCATTTTTTGCGGAAAAGTGATATATCTTTCGAAATAAAATTGACTTTTTTTGTTAAATATTTATTTCGCCGTCGCGAAGTCGTTGAGCTTTGTTGGATTCTTAAATTCGTGAATACAAAAATGGGAAGGTGAGGTAGAATGTACTGAGTCATTCCTATTCTTTGACTTGTTCTTAAAATATAATTAAAGATAGATTAAATAAATTTACCTACAGAAAATTGAAGCATTCGTCATTAATTTTTTGATATAATAGTGGATATAATAGATATAATAGACCGACTAAAGGGGAAATATCAGGATTTTTGTCTCGACTGAAAATTTGTTATTGACATGAAATTTTGTCGCAATGAAAATAGGGATTATGAATCCAACAATTGAGATTATGTATTATTTTCTGAAAGGAAATGAATTTTAAAAAAAATATGAAACTTTTCTTATTTTAATGTTTTAGTTTTGTAAAATTTAATCTGCTAATTTTATATTTAATTACTTAACACACTTTGTAATAATTCTGTCAAAAATAAATATAATGAATTCAAACTTTGCAGAAACTTTCAGAATCATATATTTTAATCTTCATGAGGAAAACTTTTTTATTTTTAAATATATTTCATTTTTACTGATACATTTATGTGTTTTAATTTCCATTTCCATTTCTGTATAAAACAACACCTTTTTTTAATTTTTAATATGAGTCCGTTATGTAATAATATAATAATATTATTGGACCGGGATATGACTGCAAGGATCGGCCAGATGAATCAATGAATGACTTTTTATGAATGACCGAATGAAGAAGGAAAATGCACGTGCATACGGCTCGCCACGCGCGTATAGACGTACCTTTATGGCTTGGAAGACCTGCCAGTCCCTGTTAGAGGCTTCTGCAGAAAACCTGTCGTCGGATATTCCCATTCACAGATCCGCGATGCCTGCATCTTCTTATGTGATCTTTACACCCGGCGGCCTCTGCCAGGAATCCTTATCTTCTCGCAGCTAATGGTACGACCTCGATTCTATTCGGCTGTCAAATCACCTTTGTTTCCACCTCTAGTAGTCGGTTCTTTCAAAATTGAATGGCAAATCATATCACTTTGACAATAACAATATAATTACACTTGATAAGAAAAGGAGTCCAAGTCTGTACTATGTCTCCGTAATTTTTATTGTTATTTATCAAGTTTGTTTAAATTCAAATGTCTCGCTTCACAATTTATTGTTTCGGAATGTTTTAATTTTTTATATATGTTAAATTAGCTTTCTCACGCACATCTTTTATTCCATTTTAATTTTTTAATTTTTATTATAAATTTGACGTTTTCTAATTAAAAATATTTCACTTTTCGCGACTTATTCTTTCTTCACGTAAATATTTTACATCCTCTCGCATCTTCTTACGGTATTCTTTCGCGATATTAAGAATCTAAAGATAGGAACTGAAACACTTATATTTTAGTTTCAATTACAAATTATATATAAATTAATTACATTTTATATTCAAGCAACTCTGAGTATTCTTTTTTTTTATTGTACGTTTAGTTGATCACTTGCTTATCCCACAAACTTTTTAAATTTCTCTTGTATTTTTCTAATCACAGCTTTAATCTGATCCCGAACGTAAGCTCACGTTTTGCATGTTCGGCGACATTAGCACTTCACCATTCAAATTATTTTCAAACTAGGATTGTTCTTTAACGCGTGAAATTATTAAATTACTTTCAAGAAATTATTTGATCGAACTGATAGCGACTAATGAGATTCGGATGTCGTAGAAAGTCTTCCGCTTTAAATCGTCCTAAAGAGTACTTGAATTTTAGGGTGTTAAACTTCAACGCAAGTTTTGGACGCGCGACTCTTGGAGACACTGCCATGCTGGCGGGATGGCATGTCAATGTCTCTTGGCTAACTAGCGATCTACCACCTATCCACCACCCACTCTCTCACCCCTTAAAGCGGCTCACTGACTATGTACGTACCATCCGACCCCACTCCACTGTGCTCCCTATCCCTTTTTTCCCTCCTTCTGTCTCTGTCTTGGTGTCTCTCTCTTTCTCTTCTCTCCCTCGGTTCTTCTTTCACTAACTGTGTATTACACATCGCCGTCAGATCTTATCCCTACCTGCGTAAAAGCGGCGGGGCGGCGTGACGTACTTTTTGCAGCTTTAAGAAATGTTCATTTCTAGTCGAAAACAGAGAAAATTGGAAAACAATTATTAGAAACACATGTCATGAGAAAACATATGGACTGACGAAATATGAGAAATTGGCAAAATTTCCTTCTTTCTTCTTTTCTCTCGTTTTTTTCATGAGGACGAATTCGTATTAACATTGAAGTGAAATTGTACTTACAATCATATATCCGATAGATAATATCTTTAACCCCTTGACTGTGAATGACGGAAAAATCCGCCAAAACGAAAAGTGGCCAAAAGTGCTTTATGATGGAAAAATGCGCACTATTTTGACCTTCAATTTATATTTAGCGCCAAAAAACCCATGGAAGGTGCATTACTTACAATTTCTAAAATTATTCCATCAAGAGCACGTTTGGCATACAAGGTTTTTTTTTGGCCTGACAGTCAAGGGGTTAATTATATTTTATCGAGCCGTTGCTGCTGTCGAACGTTGTATGATGTTGACATTGGCAACATGGGATACTATTCGCTCTCGTTCGGTGATCTTCTCATCGATGATCTTCTTCGCGCTACGGTTATACAGATGATATGTATCTTCGTTGGCTGGATGGGAAGGGAGGTATTATATTTTCTCTAGATACCATTACCGCGCGCCGATCACGGTGGTCCTGCTCTTCGATACCCTTCTCGAGATCACCGGCTTGTAATGCCTTCCTTTTCGTGGATATTGACCAGTCAACAGTGAACCCGACCACGGGTTCTCCTCGGCATGCAAGGATCCTGCGTCACTCTCTTGAAGGATTCGTTACTTTAATAATTTGTCGTTACACAACTTTGATATGAATTTAGAGATATTCTCTATTCATGTAGATGTGACATAACTAATTATAAGGTACAACATTCTCCCTATAATATATTATTATTACTATTATTACACTAAAAACGACGACAACAATACAATCACGACATATTAACTAATACACAATATATTGTTTTTGCTGCTGTTGCTGTCATTATTATATTATTATTCCAATTAATATGTTATTCTGTTGTTTCATTATATTATTAGTATGTCATTAAAATTATCATTATCATATCACTTACTCAATATATTATACTGGCACCAAAAAAAACGGAACAAAAATTTTTACCGAATTTTCCGTGCACATTTCCAAACTTGGCTAATTTTAAAATCTCAAACATGCCCTTTAATTTAAGGAATTCTTATCGCATCAATGTCCCTGATAAAAAAAATATATACATAATTTTAAAGCTGAGATTTTAACTTTTAATTTAAAAAGAATTCATGCAATTTGGATGATTTTTTGCAAAGTTATGTCACTTTGAAAATTGCCTAAAAATTCGGTCAAAATTTTTGTCCCGTTTTTTTTTTGCGCCAGTGTATAATAAACTTTTTTCTTTTTTATGATGAAATATGTTTTGCAGGACGGTGAGACACATAATTTTTATAAAATAAATGCAGTAGAGATTAATTTAAATAGATTCAGTAATTAAAGTATAATATATCGTAAATATCTCAAATTTGTTATTTTGCTTTCTATTTTCATCATACAATAAATATAATCATAAAATACATTATTATATTAAACGACAACGACAACAACAACATATTTATCTAATATACAACATATTGTTGTTGTTACTCTTGTTGTTACTGTTTTATTACGATTATAGTATATTTTTTCTATAATTAAAATATATCACAAGTATCTCAATTTGAATTGATTTGTATTCTCATCATGCGTGCGCTGACTATCCCACGTGCGTATATTCGATGTTTGGTTTCATTATGACCCTGAGTACCGAATGGCGAATGTAGACGGAACATCTGACTACGTAGTTTCGATATGCGGACACAGGAAGAGGAAGTCGACCGCACGAGCACGGCGCATCGTCACCACCATGTTGTGTGTCATCGTATCGGCGTGAGGGCACCGGTGAGAGCAAGGATCATGTTTTCCGCTCGTCCGAAATTTGTCGATACACATAAAGTATCCCGTGCGTTTAACGGAAGACTTTTTAAATACTAGCAAGTTGATTACTTTTCCGTAATCTATTTAAGAAATAACGGATTTTTAATAAAATTTGAATGATTAATAGAGTTAATGATTAAGATATTAATGAGCGATTAAAAGAGGGATTTTAAAAAGTATCAGCTTAAATTTATGCATGTAAAGTAAAGAAGAAGAGACTTTTATATTTAATTTATTTAATATAAAGACTTAAAAAAGAGTTTCCAACTTTGCATTTCCTATTAGTTCTTAAAATATTGTATGAATTTTATGACAACACGATAATTTGAATTTGCGTTCTGATTTTTGTTTGCTTTATACTACAACGGAAGTTATAATGGTCTGTACTAATTACATTATTGAAGAGGAGGAAAGTCGCCAAACTGGCACAAACCCCATAAAGCGGCACCCCCTATTTCTCGGAAATTAAATATTACAGTGTATGAATATCGATAAAAACATGGTCTTCTTAGATGATTAAAAAAAAATAGAAACCTCTAGTCATTTCATGCATTCGTTTTTTTCTCTGTGAAAACAGATCACAGGTTTAAAATTACTTTTACTTTCAAAATGTTCTGTTCTAACGTTTTAATTTTATAAAATTAGTTGTTTAATATATAAAAATATATTTTATTACTTAATTTATCAATTTATTAATTTTTTTCTGTTTCATATTCTTTTTTCTCATAATACCGTTTAAAACATAAAAACGCTGTACAACAATACATTTTTCAGTGAGAATAAAAGATATAAGTAGTAATTCATAGATCCGATAATATCACCAAAGTTGACAATTTTTACCTTACTTATTGTAACCTTAAATACGTGTTCCAGTTTCGGAGCCCAGTTTCTCAGACACTCTTTTTGACATATGTTGCGAAAATATTAATTATGTACCAAATACAAAATAGTATTATAATAATTTCTGTACCATTTGATAGAAGACACTTTCTAGTTTATATTTCTGCTATCAAACTTTTACTTTTAGCTTTCGTTTAAGAAATATTGTTCAAAACAAACTGGTGTGGCGGTGTTAGTGACTTTCCTCTATATGTAATATACATAATTAACACATAGGCGAAAAAGACAAAAAGAAAGAAGAAGCGAAAGAGAGGGTCGCATAGATGGGTCCAGGACTCATGACACGTCGTGTGTACAACCTGGTATTGGCTTACACTTCCAATCGATTAGGTCTACGGTATTTATGTTGAGCCTCGTAAAAAATCCATCCCGGTTCCTTCAGAGCTTAACAATAAGTTAATTAGCGGTAATATATTAACTGGTCCAAATAATTCAGCTTCAAGGTAAATAAAAAATAGGCGATTAAAAGTTAAAAAAAAGTTTGAAAATTAAGAAAGTTACAAAAAGGTTGAAAAAAATTTTATACATAATTCTACGTTTAATTATGTCTTTTATCCTTTACAAAAGATCTTTTACAAAAGATCAAATTGATTAAATTTAGAAAAATTAAATCATGATTTGAAAATTAAATTAGAAAAAATTATATGTAATAATAATTGAAATTACACGCAATTAAAGAAAGAGTTACGCTAAATACTAACGAATTTTAATGTCAAGTAAAATAAACAAATTCCAAAGAGTTAAAAATTTTGTTAAAGCAACATCAATGAAAATAATAACGACCATTTTTCTATTTCAACGAGAAAATTGTTAATTTAAAAATTTATCGGACCTTTTATGTATATATATAAATTTTATCGGACCACTTTATTTAAACCACAGTTTGCGGATTCTTTCTTCAAACTCGCTTCGGAGCGACTCTATTCAGGCACCCTTCTCGCCTTTTCTCACTCCCTATTCGAAACGCGAATCCGTAGAATCATAGTGTAGCAACGAGAGTGGAAGCAACGGCAGGTACGACACGGGGTACTTTTTCACGCACCTGTATTTGCTCGCGACCAAAATCAAAGAAGAGATTAACCGCCATTACAAATTATGTAAACACGCACGTGAACTCAGTCTTTCGACCCTGCACACGCGTTTCATCCCCCCCCGCACAAAGAGTTTCTATGCAGGCAGGATTAAAATCTTCCACCTCTGCAGGTTACACGCAAATATGTATAGGCACAAGAAAAGTGATACAGTTTAGCTTTTACTATTCAGCAGTGTAATAGACTTAATTTGATCGCGGAAACTAATCTCGGTCTTTACAAAAAATTTCTTTTGAAGATTAATCCTAGTAATATATTTAGTTTCAGTATACAATTAAACATTTTCATGTTTAATTATGTTTTGTATTCTTTGCTACAAAAAATAAAATTGATTAAATTTTGAAGAATTAAATTTCGATTTAAGGAATTATTTGAAGAACTATAAATTTTAAGCTGGAAAAAATATAATAATAATTAAAGCAAATTAGAAAGTGTTACGGAAAATACTAATGAACTTTAATATATATTAAATAAAGCAAAAAAGATTACATGTTGTAATTGTAGCATGATAACCAAAAAAACAAGCTTTCATATATTATTTATAATTATATAGAAAATATGTAGCTTATAGATACAAATACGTAGAGATTATACAAGAGAAAAAATATGAACACTTTACATATATTTATAAATAAAACAATTTTTTTATATTAAGACATCTCTTGTTTATAATTTTAAATTCTGTGACAACATAATTTTCATTCTTTTTCAATCGTATTTATTTAAATACGATTGAAGCGAGTGCGGAACTCTAAAAAACTGACCTCAAAAAATTGTAATATATTTAAATAATTTTTGAGGCAAAAGATTGCATCAAACGAACTACTAAAAAAAATGATTAATCTTTTTTAAATTTGTCGAGCTGTGTTACACGCGCCAGAAATAACGTGTCTCGAGTTTCTCATTTCGGGAAAAGGGTTGGTGACGAAGAAGAAGGTATAACTGAGCGGCGCATCTGCCTACGCAGGAACCAGCTAAGAAAATAAGGCAGGGAAGCGTCGTCAAGATGATTATATATGCCGTATAACCGTTTCCCCGGGATTAGGACATGTCCACCGTCCACCTTTCCTCCACCGCGGATGGCTCGTTCGAATAACCGATTGAATTACATGTGGCGCGTGCCAGCCGGCTACGCTGCGCCGCTCGCGTGCACGATTGTGTTTATAAGCCGATATTACACTTAGGTACCTATAAAACTGACAGTCTTACCTCATCGAGATCCCAGCGGCGATAAAAGAGCGTCCTTTAATGATCGAGAATGGATTTGGAAGCAAACACGTTTCGAAAATTTGCACTTGTTATTAATACAATTTCAGTAAGTATAAAAGTGATATGTATTATAATAATATACAATATATGAATTTACATAAAATTACATTATTTAATATTATATAATGTAATAATGATATTTAAAATTGTGTAATTAATATAGTATTCAGTAATATTGTAAAAATAATGAAATCTTCATTTCTGTTCCTTCCAACATAAAATTCTAATAATTGTGTTAAAAATTCAAGTATTCAAGACTGTTAATAATATTTTAATGAAATTTAAGAGCATACTAATATATAGGAAAAGAAGAAAGAAATAAAAGAACGTAAACTCTTCTTTTTTTCTTTCAGTATACAACTCTTGAATATAAATCGATATAAATTCATATGCAATTATATTAGAAGTAAAGTACTTTTTGGAATTAGATTACGGCAGATAGGAACGATATCAAGAAGAGAAAGAAAGTATTTTACAAGAATATATTCAGTAGAACGTTTTTGATAATTTCTCTATTCTGTTAAAAGTAATACTCTTCGCATATTCGAGTAATAGCGCGATACCTCGCTGTAGAAGAATAGATTGTTCCCATTTTGTCCTTAAACCGCAGACTTAATTAAGTAACCGCGATCACAGAGCGTTTATCACGATCGTGCGGGGATAATCCGCAATCGCTTTGCCGACAAGATAGCTGCTATCTTGTCAGGCTGGATCTTTAATCACGGACGATTACCGCCGTTGCTGTCATCCCCCAACGCAGCTTAATCACTCAGTTGCGATTAAAAGGGCCGATTTATGCAGGCTCTGAGGACACGGGGTGTTTCGGAGAACTGCTTTTGATCTACAGATTTCTTGCTTTAAGAGTTCCTTTTTTTTTTAAACTAGTCGTCGTTGAAGTGTCCAAGTATCTAATTATCTAAGTATCCAATTATCTAACATTTACATATTTCTTTAAATCAGAAATCTTCAAAAAAGTCTGAAAAGTTTTTTACATGTATTTAATGTATAATTCTTTTCAGAAATGGAGAAATTCATCATATTTTATTGCGACAAATATTAATACGACAGAAGAATCTGATTATTTATTAAAAACAATAAAGTTGAGTAATAATATGTTAACTACATATTTTGCATTAAAATAATAATTTCGACATGCGTTTTAAAATTTAATTAAAAATAACAAAATGTTATATTTTACTTAACTCAAAGAATTTGATTCCTTACCACGTGTACCATATAATTTTTCTAAATAATAATCTTGTGCATATCATAGTTCTTTAATCACGTGGTGATTTTATACGTGTACCATATAATTTTTCTAAATAATAATCTTGTGATTCAGGACGGTTTGGAACAATTCCTTTTTTCGCATATCACAGTTCTTTAATCACGTGGTAATTTTGCTCGAATATCAACGACAACGACGCCGAAATTGCTTCGGAGCATCAAGGGAGCCCGCGAGAGAGAAGGAACGCGAGCAGCAACCCTCCAAGATGGCCGCCGGCGGCTCGAGAGCCAGCGTATCGACGTTTGGCGTTTGCGAGGTTTCCTGGATGTAAGCTCATCGGGAATTGCGGGTCTTCCCACCCCTGCCTGCCCTGCCGCTGCTGCCGCCACTCGTCACCCCACCCGCCGCGCCGCGCCGCTCCGCGCGCCTTGTCACCCTGCGATTGCCTTTAAAACAAAGAAACATACGTAATTAAATTTTTGCCTGGTTAATTAATGCATGTGCTACAGCTGCGATTGCAGCTGCACAGCCGATATGGAGGAAAGGGAGGAAAATTCGTGCATTCGAGCAAGTAAAGGAAAATTCAAGGAAGTTCCTTTCGTTTTTCTTTTTTTTTATTTTTTTGAATAATAACTATAATAATCATAATCATAATAATATCTATAATAATAACACCAGGAAACCTCGATTTTGTGAATGAAAAGTAACTATAGGCGTTTTCGATACACTTTTTCGCGCTAAACACTAATCCGATCTCAAAAGTAGCTTATAGTTAGGTTTTTGAAAAACTTGAGGTCAAAGTGTCAAAAAAACGTGCTTTTGGCTACCTTTGAGAATTTATAGCGGGAAAACCATATATGCTAGAAACTTTAAAAAAGTCTAAAAGTAAAGTTAATATTGTGTATCTTTACGTGTATTCTTTATAAATTTGTTCACATTTATTGTTGAACCATTGTCAGCGTTTTTTGTTTTGATTGCATGAAATTATTTTTATTATTTTCATAATAGATGAAAAAATCCAAAAATTAAAGTGAAGTAATTTTAAATTCATGCAAAGCCATTTAGCCACAGAATTGATGATTCTATGTCATCCAGAGCACCACGTGGAGGCAGTCAAGATTACACTCCTCTTTTTTATTTTTTAAAAATTCCAGAAATTGATTTTTAGACATTATATGCAAAAAACACATTTTTTGACGCTTTGATCTCAATTATTTCCAAAACCGTGATAAGCTACTTTTGAGATCGGATTAGTGTTCAACGCGAAAATGTATCGAAAACGTCTAATCATTTTCCATTCGCATAGAAAAAGTATAAAAGTGTTTCCTAATGTAATAATAATATTGCAAGAGAGCCAGTAATTTTTGCTGCGTTTTATGTGAATAAAATAATTTAATGGTTTTATTATTCCTAATTATTATATTATTATAGTATATTTTTAATAATATGATTATATTATTATAATATAAATGAAAATATAATGTAATTAATCACACATTATACAAATTGAATTTATGAATTGCATTATGAAAGTATCGAATATCTATCGATAAATTGATAACATTTCGACAGATGATATTTTTGATTAAACTTGATTTCTTAATTGAATATGTATAATAGAAAATTTAATAAATTTAATGTTTTGAGTAGATGTCATACTGTTGTGTAAATATAAGAATACATAAAGAATAAGAAAGTTTTACTTATTTGATTACACATAATCATAATGGTGGAAAATTAATTAATTTGCTTATCAGAAAAAAATCCCCTAAAGATTAAAGAGTAAATAAGAAAGTGGAGAAAAGAAATTGAATTTATATTTTATTGTTTACAATATTTATATAAATTTTTCTTAATAAATAATTTTATTCTCTAAACCCTTATTAAAATTGAACAGTAAATCAATCGCAGTTCACGTATTCTGTAGCATTTAGCAGACTTATGTGCAATAAATATTTTTATTTTTGCCAAACGATAGTAAATGTTTTTTTTTAGAAAAATGTTCTTTTTTTATTTCTTTGCATATTTCATATGTTTTGTTCATTTTGTTTTATATTAATTAATTAACCATCTAAAATATAGATCAACAAAAACAATCTATAAAAGCAATCGTAGTTCAATAAGTCTTTCTATTACAATTGTTATATATATTTTATAAAATTGTTAAAAATGTTATATACTGCATCGCTTTCTTCTTTCGATCGTTCTAACGGTAGAAAAAATACTTTTTTACAATGCGGAATTCTAAAAATATATGTACACTCATATGTATCCACGCACCATAATAATTTATCTATTTATTCGTATTTATATCAATATTCTGTATATGACATGGAAGATAGAATACGATGTATATGTGAAAAAGATAGCATAGATACATTTTGTATTCTTTTCTTCGTATTCTATATTCATATCTTTTCATGCTATATTATCTCTATATTTTACTTCATTTGTAATAAAATTCCATAAACTCTGCTTTTCAACTGATTCCCACGTAGGTATTTTCAGGATGTATATCACGCAGCTCCTAGAAAAGAAATCACAAGTGAATATTAAAAATGTAACTAAATACATATAATTTGTTTGTGTGTATATTTTGTAACTATAACTATATATGAAGTTATATTATTAAATAAAAAAATAAAATTACTCATTTTCTTTTTCACATCAAATTAAAAAAAAATTTACATTTGAAGCTGTATAAGAAAGCATTTGAAATTTTCTGTATTAGATGTAAGTATTAGAACTTTATACTATTTTAATATAAAAAAATTTAGTGTCATGCAAACTTTATTAAAAATGAAAGAAATAGAAATTATATAATATTGTATCATAAATGTAAATTAAATATGAAAAAAATTTTTAATTGAAGAAACTCTAATGTAATTTTGTGCTATATAATTTATATATTACTTTCATAAATATAAAATTTAGAAAGTCGGAGAATATAAATATAAATTCTCAAAGCATCATTCACACAGAATAAAAAATTTAACATACATGTAACATGTGATAGTGGCTAGTCTTTGCTTTCTCTTGTTTGGTTTCTTCCTTATTAGCATCTCCATTTGATAATATCTGCAACCCGTCCATATTTAGCGGGCCAAAGGTCCAGGCGCCTTCGCCATCAAATTTCAGCAATAACTTGTGATATTTAGCGAGCGACGCCACTCGATGAGTGATGGTCAGCAGAGTGATTCCTTTTTTCTTCGCGGTTTCATACATTATTCCTTCAGCCTCGAAGCTGACGGCGCTTGTGCATTCATCTAACAAAGCATACTGTGGAGCGTGATAGAGAAGTCGCGTCATTGCGAGCCGTTGCTTCTCGCCACCCGATAGAGTGGAGTCCCAGTCGCCGAGAGCATCAAAGCCTTCCGGCTCTCGGTCCACGATACTTCGCAGGTCCACATCATCCAACAATTGCAGCAGCTCTTCATCCGAGCAATTCTCTGACCTGCAACAATATATAAATAATGTTGTTATACCTTTCTTATTTATATTTCAATAAACAATTGAATCGTATGTATAAAACTTTATAATTATATTTAAAATATATCATAAAATATACCATGAAAATTTAATTAATTATGTAAGATTTGTGAATTATAATTAATTTAAATCTATTTCGGTTCTTATTTTTAATGTGATTAATTATGAAATATGTGTATACATATACCCAGAATGCGCTGGATAGATGATTTGGTCTCGAAGACAACCCACTGTCATGTACGGCTTTTGTGGAATATAAAATAGGGCGGGTCTGCCGTGTTCGGAAGAATTTCTTTCGGCTGGTCTGACGAGAGTTCCATCATAAACGGGCCAGAGACCGGAAATGATACGGAAGAGAGAGCTTTTACCGCAACCATTGGGTCCAGTGATTAGAAGATGATCGCCTGGCTTTATCTGTCAAATAAATAACATTACGCATGCATGTAAAATAAAAGGATGGATGTGTCCATCTCTCATATCATATTCTATTAGTTGTAATCAAGATGTAATCAAGAAGTGTAATAAAAATGAATATAAAGATAATAACAAGTATAATAAAAATAGTAAAGACAAGAGAGTGGAGCAATAACTTTATTCACCTGGAATATCTCTGCTATTTTTAGAGATATGAAAATATTGTTGTGAAAGTACAGTTACGAAAGCTATGCGGTATCAAGAGAGTCATAATGTTACAGTAATAACTTTTCTGTGGGTAGAAGCACTTCGGAGAGTTTAATGATGTAACACCCATTGTTTTACTCTTTTATTTTAACGCCGAATGACCTTGTATTATAAAGTCGTTGAAATTGTCTGAATATTTGCTATAGCACTGAAAATAAAAGAATATAGCGTGCCGTAAAAAAAAAATGGATGTGACCTTGAAATATCCGAAGCGCTTCCATCTACAGAAAAATTATTACTAGCATATTATGATCTTCTTAATACTTTCTAAATTACAATATGTTCACATCTCTAAAAATAACACAGATATTCAGATGGATAAAGTTATTACTCTATTATGTGAATTATATTATATGTAATTATGAAAAATATAAAAATATGCAATTTGTATATTACAATTAATATAAATATTATAATATTATATTGTAAGTATATAATGCTCGTGGATTGTAATTACTTACATGGATTGTTAAGTTAGATACAATTATTTCGCAATTAGGCGTAACTATCGGCACATCAATTAGACTTATGCTGCCGTCCGTACTTTCGCGAACAATTCCTGAGAAACAATAAGATCATATAAGGATCTTTGTAATTAAAGTATGAGTAAAATAACAAATATACAAATTAAATGATTAACATTGCTAATATTACATTATAAGTTAAAAAATATTAATATTAAAATAAGTAATGTTAAATGATTAATATTAATTTGAGAGAGAGTGAGAGAGAGAATGTTGTATTTTTCTCGAGTCATGGAGTAATATTTTTTTCAACGTTTTGTAAATATTATAACATAATAATTTCGTAATTAAATAATCTCCGTGATAATTAATTATTCTTATATTAAGAAAACTAAAAATAATTTTTTAATAGTTTAATATTTTAATTTAATAGTTTAATATTATCAAATCATCAATGAAAAATAATATTATTAAAATTGAAATAATAATTTCAAATATTATGAAATATGCATGGAAGATGATAACAAAATCAGTTTAATGAATCAAATTTTATCCTTCTGTTAAATATTCTATTTGAGTCATTTGAATTACCTTTTATTATTGGAGTGCCGTTATTAAATTCGATTACTTTTTCCATGAGTTGTTGAGCGTTACCGTTTGGAAGGGATCTTGAGGGACTACTAGTGACTACGTTTCTCTTGTATTTGCAGAGTGCAGCATCTTTAAACACGTCTAGCATTTCGCTGACGCGTGCTGCGTATCCCGCCAATGCAACTAATTCCTGTTTTAACAAAAATTAATATACCTACATCTTAAACACGTATCTTCAAAGACTTTAACTTTTAATTTTAACGTTCGGATTTGTTTTTTAATCTCAAAATAAGTTTTTAAAGAAATTAATAAGAGTCAAAATACGTACTTTATAAGACGACATAAGTCGTTCGACAGCATCTGCTCCAGAGCTCAAAAGATTTTTTGAAGTGGTCAGATATCTTGTTCGCTCACTTACTGCACCTGATGGTAGATATCAATATAAATTATTATATTTATCTGTAAGGTATTGTTAACATTTATATTACACTGTAAACTCCTATTTGTTGCCACTGCTACTCAATATTTGGTTAATTTGACTAAAACAATGGGCTAAAATTAACGACATATTGAGTAAGTCTTAATATGTTGTTAATTTATCTAATTTAATTTCCATGTTAGTCAAAATTTTACCTTCCTTTCAGTCAAAATTAATGAAATATTGAGTAAGAGCAGTGGCGATCTATGGAATAGTTAAAAATGACTCAAATTGAGTACAATTTGACACTACGAGTTTAACAGTGTATAATTATTACATAATACTATTAACTTTCTCTCTTTTCTTCTCTTTTTTTAGTTATTACAGTATACATAAAAATAATATAGTATGGCAAAAAATATTTTTAAAATATACGCATATAAAATATGGAATTTAAACAATTCTATCAATCTATAAATTATAATGACATTATTGCAATTTTCTTTGTTTACAAGAAATTCTTTAAAGTTTAAAAATTCCAATGTTTGCGTAATTGTACACACCATCGCCATCTGTATTAGTTATCCCGCTTCCCGACGATGTAGCCGTGTTGTAGAGCACCGGCATTGCGATAACGAGAAGTCCCGTGCCCGACCATAAGTACTTCATGAGAAATTGTTCCAGCATCACGTACCAAAATTTGACAGCGAGAATACGGTGTAAGTGCTTTACTAAAGACTTATAAGCGGAGTTCAGATAACGATGTTCCGTATCATGGCCTCCGTAGAATGCAATTTCTTCTGCATGCGCACTGATACGGGCATGCGCCTCTCTTAATTTTCCACGTCGCGCTGCTTCTTCAGCGACCAGTTGGCCGAACTTTGGCGAAGCAAAACGCAGAACTTGTCCGGTTAAAGCAATGACTGTTGCCGCTAATAGTGGCCCTAGATAATAAAATATAATAGTAACAATTAGAATAATAAAGACTTAGAAAAAAGAATAGAAAAAAGTGTAATTTACTAATAATACAGGGTGAATTTTAACAGATTGTCCAGCTTTTTACCATGAGAGCTAGGTACTATACACACATATTTATAATGACCGTGTATGTACAC
>VBVQ01003307.1:0-19452 GCA_011636635.1 Tetramorium simillimum | reverse complement strand
TGTATAAGAGACAGCTCTTTAGCCAATCTGGAAACGAAGTTTTCTTTAAAAACTGAAACAGTCTTTAATCTCTGAAATTTTTTATATCTTATTACCATTCTAATTTTGCGATAAATTCTATTAATTTACTTCAAATTAATTAAAAGATATTATTTAAAAATATTAAAAATTATGGTCTTAAAACATATGGTCTTGCCACTTATTTTATCTCTAAAAGCTAATTTTTCATTTCTTATTTTAAACCAATTTTTTAAAAATATTTCTCTAATCAGTTAATTTCAAATCAACTTAAAAAGAAAATGAATATTTTTTTTGGATATTTATTTCTATCTAATAATAATATCTTATAATGTCTAATAATAACATAATCTAATTTATGTTCATTGCTCTATGCAAAACCGTTATCCGCTTTTATATGCTTTTATTAACGCTTTATCTTGTGATACACCAATACTGTCGCAGAATAGAACAATTTGAGGAATATAAATGAGAAATGCTACAAATGGAAGCATAAACTCTAACTTGAAATATTATCGATTCATGTTTTTCCAGTGTAACTTTTGCGCTAAAGTTACGGTAAGCGAAAATAGCGCTGATATTCTTAACTATCGGAAATCGCATACATGTGCGTCTGTGTTGTCGATACTTCGAAAATATCCTCCAGAATACATACTTATTCGGATGCTTCTGGTGGTTTCGAATTTAAAATTGGCTCGAGGCTAAGAGTCGCATTAAAAGTCGCAGATTTTTATTAGGACCGATTAATGCTGCGAATTAAGAAAACCAGTTTCTTCTTGCATCGAAGACGGGGAGGGAGAGGGGGAGGTTATTTGCGATATGTCTCTGTCTAATAGCGAGAGATGTTCCAACGCGCAATCGCGTGCATTCTCGTCCTCGTCCTTATCATCGCCACATTTTTATAGGTTGCATCCGCCCCGCGAAAGGCGCTTGAACCCGGTGACGGGGCGAACGACCTTTAATCCTGTCTCTCTCTCGCGAGGCCCCCCTCGTACGTACACATGAACACGCCAGGGAGCGTTTTCTTTGACGTCAGAGGGCAATCATGCAACGTCGTAAAGCGAACATAGAACCCTACCATCGAAATGCTCTGGGTGGTTCCACCGTAAATTCGCACACCCACGCGATCGGTTAGTTGCCCCGATTCTATAAGAGACAAGTGCGTTGAAAGGGGCTGATAGAAGCCTTGAGGAAGTAGGTGGATTAAAGAATTAAAGAAAATTCATTCTTATGAGGTCATGCAGGTTGTACATTCAAGATCAGGTATCATTTGTAAAATTCTTTCAATTATAACCCTTGATACATTCAAAGTTCGTAATTTCGTAGAAAAAATGGTTATCTTTTCATTCAATTATTTTTAGAAAACGTTAAGACATTGTGCATATTCCGAAACAAAGATTTATATTAAAATTTCTCCATCTTCCATAAAAATCTCTATGTAATTATACGTAAACAACCTTTGAAAATTTAGATTTCTCTTGTTAAACGAAATTGTTATATTGAAAATGATTAAGATATTAAAGTGTCGCTGCAACCGGTGCACCGATCACAGTGTGCACCGATACATGTGGAACGTTGTCCGTACGATATATAAATAGGTTGAACGGTATGAAAATAGACATCGGGGCGTTGGACCGGAGGATCGATGACGATACTCGTCCCCGGTGGCGGCTTGCCCGGCTTTATTTTTCGTCAAGTAACCGCATTACGCGACTTGGTCGAGACAGCACGTCTGCGTGAGAAGGCGCCTGACATCAACTTGCATTATCTCTCGATGTACATTTATATTTCAACTTCTGTACGAGATCATAAATTTAACTTTTGCGATCCTGATATATAAAATGATGGATGTATATAACATTTTTTACCTTTTTATAACGCATAATTTTACAGCTGTCCAGTATTCTTCTCTACAAAGTTTCTGACATGATTCAGTTCATTTCGTTTCTGAAGTTTGCTAAGATAAGATTTACTAAGGATAAGATTTACTAAGATATTTATTGTTAAATATCTACTTACAATTAGACTTTTAAAATATTAAAAAGATTTTTTTATAGTAAAGAGAGTTGATTAATTATTTTATATTTTATGTTAAAAATATTTTTTTAAACTACTTTTCTATCAATCTTTTTAAATAGAATTGAATAAAGTTTCTATAATGGAAATAAACAAAATTCTTTTTTCCTAAATTCTAATATATCATGCATAATTTTTTTATTGAAATAGAAATAAATGTTAACCGAGAGTATCAATTTATTTTATAACTTCAATTTTAATACAAATTTTTAAATAAATGATTCTAATAATTTTATTGATCTAGTAACTTCTTTGGATATTAATAACAAGTGTAATAAAAGTGTAATAAAAGTGATGAAAAACTATTACATTATTATTAAAATATTATTTTTCAATACTCGCAAATATTACACGTGTATTTGCTATTAATTTTTGCGTTGAACCAATTGATTGAATCTCTCTTCGTGTGTTATATTACGATGCGTTTAAACATACCTTCGCACTGTATATGTACTTGATGTCCGCTTTGAGGAGATAACGTCCTGTCAAGTATCCAGTCGGTTTGGTGCTTATCAAAACAAGCCGCCAAGAATATTCGCTACGTGGATGGAAATAGCGGCACGCTGGTCCAAAATACACGCGCATCGGAAGGAAGATGATGGAACGCGGGTGCATGTCGAGACATTCGTTTGCTGCATGCACACCAGTGGCGTAACTAATGGTCTCGAACATTCGGCGTTGCCAGCAAAATTAAAAACTAGAGAGAAAAGAGAAGAAAAAAGGAAAAGAAAGAAAAAAGGTAGAAAAGGAGGAAGAAAGGAAATGGGGACAAGAAATAAAAAGAAAAGGGAAGAAAAACAAAGAAAGGGGAAAAAGAAAATTAGAAAAAGGAAGAAGAGACAAGGAAAGCTATTAAGTTTGTTTTCAACGAGATTGATTTTCTTGAAAGTAAATTATTACATGAAAAAGTATATTTGTTTCTTTTCTCATTCCTTCATATCAAATTGTGATAACTGTCTCGGTTAATTAGCTACAATGAGCCAGTTATATGTTCATGGTATTGAATCCTACATATATTTGAATTAGAATATATATTGGAATACATAATATATATAATGAAGCAACGGGAAAGTGGGCCGAGGATATGTCACACAGCTGTGGGTCGCCTAGTAAAGATTAAATAAGTAAAGATCTTAAAATATTCTTTGGAGTATTACGTACTCGTATGTCAACGAATATCAGGACACTTCGCATCGCGGAGAATGAATTTATCTTGGCACTCTTAGAATCGAGCAAGTGACGTTTAAGCACTCTCATCAAACGTCATAAGAACGAACACAAACGTGCAAATGTACTTAATGACAAGTTGGATGTAACATCAATTAAAGATAAGATAATGTTTTTATAATATTGACGTAGTATCGCGGTTAAATCAGTATCACGAAGAAGGAGAGAATATAAAAATTGAAAAATGTAATACATTCAAGAATTTATATTAAATATTAAAATAATATATTAAATAAATGAGAAGAATATATTAATTATAAAGAAATTAATATATCTCAAAAATGTTTTAAAGATTCAGCCATTAAAGTCGAAATATTTAAAAAATTTTAAGATTTAATTTTTAATTGCTCAATATTTTTACTCTTTTGTATTTTTCAATTTACAGCTTTATTATTTATTTTACATAATATCATTCTATTTATTTATAATTACATGTAAAACTTATTTTTACACATCTCTTTTTAAATTCCGAGAAATATACATAATGTAAGCGATAGAAAGAAGATTAAAAGTTTCATAATTTAATGTTAATTAGAGAAAACTTTAAAATGTATACAAGAAGATCTCATTAAATATTATGAGAAAGTAATTATATTGTTCAAGAACAAAGACTTAAAGTTGTGCTTCTCTTCTCTACACTGGAGGAAGTTTCAAGTGTTCTCGAGACTCGCGAAATAATTACACTGCCTCTTGTGAGGTTCACCTTTGCCTCAGCTATTCGCGTGCGCTTCCAAAGAAAAAAGCGAAAATCCCGCGTTCGCGTGCTCTTACCCTGACATCAAGGTCGAGTCTGGTTAGAATTTCTACATAATTAAAGTTGACTAATGACCTTGCTAATGGCGCGCATGCTTATGTTTCTCGACATAGATGCAAATATCGAATTACGCGATATTCTGCTCGAAGTTGCGTAATGTCGTCGCGTAATTTCCACGATCTGGAAAACTGTACATCTGTCGATCTTTCTGTCAATTATTATGACAACAAGTATGTAACAATCGCGCTTGTTACATCGCGCATCTATTTGCTTCGATACGGCGATTCCGGGGAAACGGGAGGCAGGGTGGTTCGTTGCTTTCAGCTGGCCCGGGTATCCAGGGTTCGTCGCCATAGCGACACCCGAGCTATGGCTAGCCACCCCATTCTACAGTATAGCCGGATGTAGACCGCGTAGGTTGAAAAATCCGAACGACGCGCTCTAATTAATCCGCTGATGCACAATTCAATTTGTACTCTCGCTAAAAGTTACACAAGACGTAATCTAGATAATAGATTTACCAGATAGATGTATAGGCAAGGTAGATAGCTGTTTTTAGGGTGGAGCTTCAATAACAAAATCACAGTTTGATAAAAAAGAATCTTTATCTGATAGATAAATTTATACAGGAATAAAATCTATTTAACATAAATACTATTAATAATGAATAACAATAATTAATAGCAAATGATAATATAAATTAATCATTTTAATCTAGGGATAAATAAAATGTATGTGATCTTATATACATAGTAAGAGTCGTGGAAAAATTATAACACTTATTGTATCAATTTTATACAATTTTAAGATTTATTTCGATATATACAAAACATTGCTTCGTATTAATGGGGGCTACGCGCGCCAGTTTCCTTATGAAAGTTCCTCCACTCGTTTATCTTATCACTCAATCAAATTCGGACAATTCGGAGGAATAGCAGTGAGATAATAACGGATTGTCCGAATATTGTCGAGTAGCGACTTCATAATACACGCGCGTATATACTTCCACATTCAACGTATAAATATATAGAAACACGCATTCGCATGGATTCCGATCGTTAACGCGACTCTTTACGATCCTCATAAGTGTACAATTCATTCGGATAACGATCCACTTGTGGGATCCTAGGGAGCGAGTCTCACACGTTGCGATTTATTTATCGGTGATTTTATGTCCGCGGGAAATTACGTACGTTACGCGCAGTGAATAAAAATAAATTCCACGCCTTTTTTCTCTCTCTCTAATGCATTAGGAGCTTTCTCAGTTCAGTCTTATAATTTTGCGTTCGCGCAATTCAGATATTCGTAAAATGCAAATCAGTTCAATCGGTTTACCGTACGATCACAAGTGAGAAACCGATGTTTATATATATAAATTGTAATTATAACTGGAGTCATCACGCGTAAATCTCTGATTATAACACGAATTAAATCGTATAGATATTCAATCACAATAAGCAAGCAATGAATTTGGCAACCGATTCGTTGCGATAAGTCTGTTTCACATGTCGTTATCCCTGGGCGTTTTAATGCAAGATCGTTAGCGAAAGACTATTACAACTGTTGGAATCGCAACGTGCATGCAATATTACGCTATACTTCATCACCGTTACGAAATGGCGTAACTAATTTTACAAACGGAACCTCTATGCGCTACACCATAAACTGCTACAAGAATATATGTGTACTATATTTGCCTACATACATATATACGTACACACGTATATGTATATACATGTCTAGCACGAATGCGAATGTATACCTGTCTATATAAATGTATCTAGATTTGTGTGATTTATGTCTTGTCGATAACGATACTTCCAGTAATCGTCCATCTTGTTGTGATCCTTATTCGCATCTTTCGGCTATGCCAGATTCTTAAATGTTCTCGGTATTTTTTCTCGATGCGAGATTATACCGTTTATTGAAATTATATCATGTTAAAAATTTTAAAAGGTAAAACGATACATTTCGTTCTCAGTTTACGTAGCAATTAAAACTCGATTGTATATGTGTGTGTATGTGTGTGCCCCCATTTGCTGATTGTTACGGAATAAGAATGGATTGTTTCCGAAAATGTTTTTACGAACTACGCTACATTTGGAGTTACGATCTCTGGTCTGGGAATCCCTGGATTATACAGTCTTCTTGCTTCCTTATCTCTTTCCTAATAATCGAGATTATACCACTAAGTAATATGAACAGAAACAGATTTTTCGAAGTTGATTATTATACAAAATATCTTTAAATGGCTGTCCAACCTCGCGCCTAATCGCGCATAAGGCATTACTAAGACCATCAGTTTACCAGGACAACTGATTAACGCAAAAATCATATGTACCGGCATTATTGTCTCTATAATTAGTACATCAAGCTAATTACCAGCCTATCACCATTCTTTCACAAATTCTCTTTCTCTCTCTTTTTTCTATTTAGATATTTGTATATCACATTTACACTTAATTGTTAGAGCATCGTATGATCAAGAGATGTATATTTCATTTTTATTTCTAAGTTCCCAAAGCAACATAAAATTTTTGTGACGAAAGACGCTTGAAAGACTAAAATGTCTCAAACGTTTTCAAGACATTCTTTGCATGTTAAACTTTTTTTGGAATATCAATTGCGACTTTTTGTTTTCGACACTGATCAATACAAATATCATTGTCTCTCGAATTTTTCTGCGATCTTCATTCTTATTAATTAAGAAAGTCCATCAATAATTGGTCCGCCTGTGATTAGATTTCGACACTCTGGAAATGTCGCGGAACAGTCTTCGAACAAATTTTCCGAAAAGTGTCTCTCGGCTAGGTAGCTCCAGCTGATTATTTGGCACATCTGTACGAGGTCGGCATGTAGAAGCTGCCCATTCGGAACTTACTCGGTTCTTCCTGGGTGACCCGAAGGCACGGCTCGCTGCTAGTCCTCACTATCTCTCACATGTTCTCCGTGCTGAAGCTGCTGATCAGACCCGGCTCGGTATCTATGTTGGAGTCGCATTGCATTACCCATTCCCATATCCTCTTGGTGACGACTTTCTGGTCCACCGTAGTCTCCAGGCCATAACTGTTGAGCAACTTTCTCAGCTTATTCTTGTTCTCGTCCACGTTGTGCCGGTCGTCCAAGATGGTGTCGAGATAGAGTAGGCTGTCGCCTCGCCTGGCGAGGCTCTCGCTGACATCGACCGACGTCGACGTCGCACTGTGGCTGATCTTACTGATGCACCACGAGTCCTTTAGGTACTTGTTGATCTCGGTCACGTGCGGCCTCTTCTCTGGCTTGTGTTCGAATGCTCGCCTGAAGTATCGCAGTAGCCTGGGAGTGAAGCGACGGAAGGTTGGCGGGATTTTGGTGGTGCGTCGCTTTAGCCATCGTTGGAAGGCGGAGTAGTCTGGATCTTGGATCGGGTCGGCGCTCTGCCACGGCGGGTTGCCGGTCAGGCAGACGAAGAGGACAATGCCGAATTGCCAGCAGTCCGAGCTCCTCTTGCAAGCGTACCTCTCGTTCTTGATGATTTCGTGAATCTCAGGTGGTTGGAACGGCACCCAAGTGCAACGGATCTTATTTACGAGGGTACCCTCGCGCCTCGTGCACCCGAAGTCGCACAGCTTCACCTTGCTCATGTCCTGCGCGAACACCAGCACGTTCTCCAGCTTGATGTCGCGATGGGTCAGCTGTTTTGAGTGAATGAAGTCGAGGGCCGAGGCAAGCTGGCCAGCGATCCTCTTACAGGCGTCCTCGCTGAGCCCGCCGGCTTTCACATTGCCGGCGAGATCGCCGTAGGTCGCGTATTCCTGCGCGAAGACGAAACATTTGTCTGCTTTAAAGGCGACGGCGTACGAGCAGAGTATATTGGGATGCGGGCTCAGGTGGTACGAGTAATGAAACTCTCGGAAGAAATCCTTCTCCGACGTGAGTTCTTGATGAACCGCTTTCAGGACCACTCTTGTCTGGGTGGCCCTGTGCGTCGCCAATAGGACTTTCGCGAAACTACCCTCGCCCAAAGTCTTCTCCACATTGTACTCTTTCGATAACTCCAGTTCCTCGAGTGGCACCTCTTGCACTCTGTGGATGCCTGATTCTTTCTTCTCGTGTAGCTTCATCTGAAACAAAAAAGAATTTAAAATTATTTTAAACAGATTGATCTTTCGGCTCCAATAATACAGGTTTATATGGTGAATGATGTTTAAATTTGACTTGAGTAAAAATTAAATACAATAGTATGATTAGATATTTAAAGGAAATTATTTTGTCTTAATTTAAATAAATTTTTCTTAGTTTTGTTTTTAAACATTTTACTCTTGTATTGTTATTTTATTTTAATCTATTTTTATTTATCACAACAAAGACTGATTTTTTTAGTCCTTGGCATTTTCATTTTGCATAGAGACTGGCATATTTGTCCTTGCCATTTTCGTTTTGTATAGACCGCCTTCTCGTCGAGACCGGAAATTAGAATTTCATCTGTCCACATTGAAGGACGTCAACACTGATTTCATACTTGGATAACTCTCTGTCAAAGGAATATTATCTGCGTCCCGTGGGAACAATGAATCTCAGGAATATACTACGCCTACAATCGTCAACGCGACAAACGTGCGACCATATTCAGGAACACTCCCACGCTTCCTTCCGCAAAAAGATAATATTCATACTTCTTCTCCGATCATGCAACGCGCGTTCTAGTTCATAAATAGCTACGCGTAGATCAATCGCGGTTCTAGAATATGATATATCGCGAACACGTGCGATATTGTGGGTCGATGTAGAACCCGTCTGAAGAAAGATTGTCCCGATGACGTAACCTTTCCTTAAATGAAAAACGAATCTTTTCTAATAAAATTCTTTTTTCAATTTACAAGATGTAAAAAAATCTGAGTATTTCTTATTTTATATTTTAATGGAGAAAATAATGTAATAGTAAAGCTTCATTTTCTTTAAGATATTAAAGAAAATTTACATTATATAATTATTTTAATTTAAAAATTAATATCTATAGAATTTGGTGTCAATCCATCTGAAATTTATGAGAAAAGCTGACGTTACAATTTAAATTTTAATATAGAAAATTCGATTATAAATTGATTCAAGGAAGCTACGGATGAAAGCTACAGATAAAAGCAAGTACTGGGAATTTCATATAGAATGTGTACAATAGAAATCGGAATGTTCCTCGGTAAAATGCACCAACTAGAATTTATCAGATTCCATCTGTCGTTGTTGCATAACAGCAATTTTAACTAGACATTGATCTATGCAACGATATTCCTTGCGGTTTTGGGCGCCGCGCCGTTTCTCTTTCAGTCACGCTCGCCGCGTGATTTCGCACATGTGCGTCATCAAACGCCGCGCTGCATCTGCTCTCTCGTGTAAATGGAATCGTGTGTTATGCTCTTGCACGATTTTACGATCACACGTCTCGAGAATCGATAGTTTGGTTGGTGGAGCGCGCGGCGGGAAGAGTTTTTGGAATATCGCCACTGGAGATAGCGATCCTCGTCCTCTTCGCGCGCGCATCGGGGGTGGCATTTTCTTCGCTCTTTTCGGTGAAGAAAACTGCGCTCTCGCGGTGCAGCGGAAAGCTTGAGAGTCGAGCCGGAGGGTGGCCGGGTGAACCCAGGACATTTAGACCCTCGCTAGATCAATAGCGAGGACCGTTCACGCTTTGGTTGACGGCGTGTAAATCTGGTCGGCGCCGAATCTCAAAACTTCCCGTCGCTCGCACGCAGATTTTGTTTTCGCGACACAATGCCACTTATTTACCGACTTGTCGTCCAACTTATTGCAATTTTTACGAAAAATGCAAGCAGAATTAAGAGCTGTAAGATGTGAGATGTAAGATTGAGTAAGTACGAATAGTAAAAAACAGTTTATACGGCAGATCGATAGTTTTCTTTATTTTGAACGGATGTTGGATAATTCGAAATGTTATATATTTAGTTTACATTAAAATACAATTTAGATGAATTGAAAATCAGATAGACAGAAATAGAAACGGAAATTTCGATAAATTGTTAATTATTGCCTTATGCTAGTCAACATAATCAGTCTAAGTTTATAAAAATATAGAAACGAGGGAATACTTGTGAAATTTTGATAATTATATTATTAAAGTTTGTTTTACAATATACTGTTGTTTACTTAATCTAATAATACGGAAAGAATATATTCCTGATTTTTAGGTTTAAGAAATTTAAAGAAATGTTTAAAAGCTTATGACAGATAAAAGATTAAGCTATATTCTTAACAGTTTAGAAAGATTGTTTGTTATCAAGCTGCAATAAATAGAACATTAAGAAACATCTAAACTACACGAAAACGAACATCGTTCGTTTAACGACGAACATTTATCTGCTTCGAGTCGTTCCATAAATTTCTGGGGATCTGAGGCAAAACGTAAATGTCATCATGTGACGAAACGAATGCAATATGACGTGACGGACTCCGTGGGTGGTATGATCATGTATATTTTAGTGCATCATATCGGATACGAAACTTTATATCGAGAGCTCTTTTGGTTTAATTATTAATATAATATGCAAATTACATATTCTTGTCTCGTAGGTGTGTATGTGTTTTTTATATGTAATTATTGCAATAAACGTCGCTCGTATTTAAATTCACATTTTGCATGATGAAGTCATAATGATTTTACTTTTGCAAATTGTAAATAACGGTGACTACAGTTTTCCTATTTTCTGTTCTTTGTTTCATGTCACGGTTATTTTTTCACATATCAACCGGTTCGTACCGGTTAATTTTGACAAGCCTCAGAGGCACAGGTATATTTAGCATTTATATTTACTGGGCACATTCTATTTTTTAATACACGCGAGTTAGCGGCGTTTTATTTTAGTATGCATACGTGCGTGCGTGGATACTTTGCGTTTAATGAGGCAATTTAGTCGACATGTATGGAATTGACAACTTGTACACGCCACAAGTATGGCGGAGAAATCGTTTCTTTAAGTTCTTAACAAATTAAATATTTGTAAAAGTATATTATAGTGTACTACAGTTGATTATAAAGTACAATGTTAATTTCTTATGGTTCATTAACAATTTGTTATAGTTTTTTTATATTTGTTATTCTCTATTGCAGCACGTTTTAATAAAAAGTTTATAATAATTCACAACCGTCATAAAACGTAATATAATTTAAAAAGAATAATTTATCTTTTAATGTATCTTCAATTCTCAGCAGTAGTGTCTTTCAGAATCATATAAAAAAAATGAATCTTAATATTAATGAATCCTTTTAATTGACTAAAATTGCGCCGTAAAGCTCAATAAAATTTACACTAATTGCTGAGAATTAAAGTTCGTGGATAGCTATAAATTAAAGTTACACAGCTACAATAATAGCGAAGTGATAACACAACACGAATACGTACCACGCAAAATTCGTTTGACAATTGACAGAAACGTCACTTCACTTCTGGTACACTGTGTCCAATGTATATGTATGTATATATATCGATAAATACGCGTACAAATCACTCGTGCTCAACTAAGTTCCGATTAGCGTGTCCCCGTTTACATCTTCATATCACGATGAGTCCTGACACGCGTGTACGTCAGCTGCTCACAAGTATCACAAATGCCGAATCAAGTCGCGCGTAGTAGGAATTATGTCAGCTGTGTCCTCTGACAATTTCGCTTTCGGAGCAGATGTGTCACTTGAGAGACGGGCACAGAAATAGAGACTCCGGTGACGAGGTATCGATATGACGACGCTCGGTTCACATTTTCCGTGGTGCGCGTATCTCAAACGTCTGGAGCGTCGTGACGCTCCGCGTCGCTTTTATAGACCCGGTCGGGTGGCGCGCAGACGTGGATTGTAAAAGGGTGCGGGACATACGTCGGTTGTAGGACGAACGTAACAGCGCGTCGTGCGGTGGCTTTTTTTAACGTGCGCATTATGCGAATCGACGAGTCGCGTCGTTACGGTGAGACGGACACTTCGATAAATAGAGGAAGTTACCTGGGAGACGGGATACCACCGCAGGATGCTTGCACGTGCCGCCATTGATCGATTACGCTCTATCCCTAGTCACGAAAATTCACATTCAGATTTTAAAAAAATCTAATTTGTCAATAAAATTGTTGATTTATCCTAATTGCAAAGGTTAATGGTAAATATTAATCAGAGACACAAATTGGATTTCTTTTTTTTTATTTTATTTGTGTTAAGTTAGATTCATTAATTTTCCATAACCGAATTTGTTTATACGATAATAATGCATTCTCGAGAGATTTAGAAGCAAAAACTTGATAACTTGACATTTACGAATAATAAAAGTTCTTACGAGCAAAAACGATACGTGACATGCTAAGCTTTATATAAAAGTCGAATTTGACCTATAACATTTTTTTCTTACTGACTTCTAGGGACGAAAAGAATAAGTTTTTCAAGTCACTCTTTATTGTCTGCCTGAATGTGAATTTTGCAAGCATAAAACCATTTTGGTATCAGCCGAATTCGTAAAGTATATTTTTGTACCTGCACGAATGGATTATTGACACGAATCGACTTAAAGTGAATTTATTGACTTTCCGCCGTCGGTTTAATATTCCAGCTTCCATGAATATAAAGCCAAATAAGAGAGGAAAATGTCACGTGATTATCACGATTTCAATTCTACTTTTATAATTTATTTATAAATTTATATGTAATTTTTTGCATGTATTTATTGCATTGTAATTTTAGAAAGTTTTAACTATTAATATCTATGATCGAAAATGATCTAAATATAAAGGATTCAGATGTCCCGGGTTGACTACAAATTTCACACTTGTCTCTTGTTTTACCCGATATTATTTTCTTAAATTCGCCAACGTTGTTAAATAATACAGATTACGCGTTCGTCGCGAATCCGAATTTACACCTGAAGGTATTTTTAAAATGTATGTCAAGTATACGGAGAGACCATAGAGATGTTCCGCTGTGTACAGCCGGATATTAAAGATATAAATAGGAAAAACCAACGGTGCAATGGAAGTAAAATGTAAATGCGAGTTATTGTGTAATCATGTCGAATCATCGACTCCCATTCTCTAATTCGCAAATTACGAGAAAGCTCTTGACGTTGGCAAATTTCGAGGAACAGAAAGAATCTAGGTTGCACGGAAATATATTGGCGTCATCGAACTTGTATATTTATATGTGTACCTGTATCTGAATATAAAGGACAGCAGTCTCATGGGACAGCAAGTAGAACAACAGGGTTGGTATGAATGTGAAAGTCCCAAAGCAATCGTATACATTGATTTTTATTTAGTAAGGAAAAAAATGAGCCTTCAAATAAGTAACGAAATTTTATAGCCAACCTTGTTTCGCAGTGTCTGTCTTCAACTATAATTAGGTTTTCGCGAATGCGGCTATTGTCTATTTTGTGAAGCACTGACTAACCGCGCAACACTACCTAGTCTCGTGCGCTTGCCAAGTGCAGCCACTGAACTTTGAGAACATTTGTCATTCGCGGAGGACTTCTTCCACGATCATTCTTTCGCAAGTATAAACTTTGTCATGTAACGATACTTGGAAGCTCGCGGAAAAAGGTATTAAAATAATTCACATCCAACTCCATGTATCTCACTAAATCCAACTTAAGCTATTCTTGGTAAAAAAAAATATATACATATATATATATTTTGTGTCACTGTTGAGTAAACAAAAATACACACGAGATACCACCCTTAAAGTAACTGCATCTCGAGAAATTCTCCGAATAGAGTGCAGAATATAGACTGAAAAGAGACTCGGAGAACGCGGGAGGATGAAAAAGGAAATAATAACAACGAGAAGGCAAACAGGAGAGGAAAAAGATATAAGGGCGGACTTGTGTCGAGGAGGATTTACCTTCGACATGCGTCTGTAACGTGGTCCACCTACGCGAAGACAAACACATATACATATCGATCTCGCCCACGTATATGGATTCGCGAGATGAGAGCAATTCAATCGCACATACAATAATGACGCAATTTACGAGTAAAAAGGGACACGCAAGAAGAGGGAATAGAGCGAGAGCTCTCACGGAACTGCCACCGCGATCGTACCTCCTTCCTAGTAAATGTATAATTATTGAGTTGACGGTTTCGCGGAACGCGATTGACGAAATATCTATATCGGAGAATCGCGAGATTTTCATCGCAAACTATGATACATTTGGATTTTTAGTTCTTCTTTATTTTCCTCGATATTCTCTTTTGCGTATTTTCCAGCATTTTAATATCTTTTAGCTGAATTTGATTTCTCTTTTATCAAAGTGAAATTTTGATGAAATATAATGTATAATGTGTAAGTTGATATAGTTCAATATATTTAATAAAGACTTTAATTGCAATTTTCTCCAAACGCTTTGTTAACAATAAGTATTGTATATTGTGATTTCTTTGATTCTAGATTTTTTGGTAATTTTTTTAGACGAGTTTCTTTGTACTATTATTTTGCTTCTCTCTAGATTCTAAGAGATTTCATAACAATAAGATTCTGAGAGATTTCGCAGTTTTCGCCAATTCGAAGAGCTGATTTAACTTTGGCTTGATTTAATGGACGTCTAAGGACGCCTTTGTTTTTACTGTTATTTCCACACACATTAATCATTGCAGCTGCAATAAACAAAAATACATACATGATACATAGCGCGTTACTATTGGAAAAAAAAGTGATTCTGCGAAGAGTTACTGTACTCTGATGTCGAGCAATCTTCTTTTTCTAGCAACTTTGACTTTCTTTGTTGCTTTCCTTGGATTCTTTATTTTTTCTATTTATTTGACGATAAGTTAAATCACTTTGATAATCAGTTATAGGCTACTGCTTATTGAGCTATTTCATAATCTATTCGCTTTTTGAGCCAAAAGAACATTACGATCGAACATCACGGCAGGGAAAAATAAATAATAGAAAGATAAAAGATTTTTATTTTTTACCGCGAAGATATCGAGAATGGAAAAATATACTTTACTTCTATAATTTATTTTATAATCATTTTATAATTATTTCATTTCTATAGTTATTTGAATGTTAGTATACAATTACTAATTTTAATGACCCATTTGTAAAAGATAGTGTTTTCCGTTCTGTGTGGTACAGTAAACTCTCACAGAATCTTACATGCTTCCTTAATTGCGTAGTAGCGGTTTCGCATTTGCGGAAACGACAAACGGCGTATCGGCGCCAGGAGATTATCGTCCGAGAGAAAAGAGCAAACATACGGTTCATGTTGCTTACTTACCTTAACATCGGCAACGTGCGTCAAACTGACTATTTTTAGTCTTCTGTGTTTTCAGTTAGAACGTTAAGAAAAAAAACTCGGCAGCGCGTGGAGCAGGTGCCGAAACGCTGCGAATAGTAGAAACACGAGTAAGAAGACGACGACTAATTTAAGAGTCGCGGTGCACGCATTATTTTAATGCACCCAATCGAATGTGCTATACGTGCGTTCGTCGCTCCTATTCAAGAGTTTATATAGGGGTGGCCGCAAATTCGTGTTTATGCTCCCTGTGATAAGACGTATCGAAATTTGAAAGCGATTTATTCTACGCAAAAACAAGAGTCGAGAAATTAAAAGCTTTTAAGTTATAAGTAATTTAAAATAAAGAGCAAAATTTGAAGATTTGTTAATAGAATGTTGAATTGCATATATGTAAAAATCGTCGCTAACAAAATAAGGAATATAAATCGAATATTTGAAAAGGAAAACGATATATTGGAAACAGAAATAAAGATGATATTCTGGTTTATAATCTGTATCATTAAATAAAAAGCGTAAAATACTGAATAAGATTTTATCATGTCAACATTCGGGAGATCGATTTGACTATCAAAGCTGCATAAAATATTTAATGATTAATGAAATATCTATATTCGCGAGAATCATACACTATATATTATTCGCTGAAAATTGTCAAATATTCCAATACATAACTATATGTTTTAGGATCTCTTTCTTTATTTTCCTTTATTAATTTATAAAAATCCTTTAATACAATCCTTTAAAAAATCCTTTAATACAATTTTTGAATACAATCAATATAATTACATTAATATATATTAATTACATTAAGGAGTTTTACCTAGTCAGCAGGCCAAGAGAAACGTATTTCTTTGGGATTTTTTTTTTAAACTGTTAGGTATTTTTATTTGATTGATTATCTTTCATAATATATATCTATCAAAGAAGTTTTCATAATTTTCTCAATTCAAAAAATATAAAAAAAAATAAGCACAGTAGCTGTTTTTCCGGAGACATCTTTTTTCGACGGTGAGCAAGATTGTTCGAAGCTGTATCACCTGATATCAAAAATTCAAAAGAATTCAGTTATCATATAAATTTATCTAGTCGGTGAACGAAGGGATTTTAATTTTGATGAAAACATTTTTTTATTAAAAAAAACGATCAAATCTGACACGAAAAATTCGTATTTTTGCGTTAAACAATTGTCAGTTTGTTAAAAAATAATTTTTTGTAAAATCCTTCGTTCACCGACTAGATAAATTTATACGAAAGCTGAATTCTCTTGAATTGTTTATTTCAGATGATCCAGCTCCGAGTAATCTTGCTCACCGCCAGCGTCTCCGAAAAAAATGTTTCCGGAAAAACAGCTACTGTGCCTATATTCCTCGATATTTTGAATATGTTTTTTCGACCTGCTGACTAGGTGTAACCTAACCCTTTAATGTAATTATATTACACATAATATATCTTAAACACTATATAATTCCTCTCAATAATCGCGCCGAAGTATCTAAATGTTAATTTAAATATTATTTTGCTATTTTGATCATTAAAAATTTTACAAGAAATACATTTTATAAAATTAAAACAATTTAAAGTGAAATTAATATCAATCGGGAAGATACGCAATTATAATGAGCTACTAAATAATAAATAATCAAGAAATAAAGTTAAATAAATAAAAAACATGCATAAATAAGTAAATTCCTTAATTATAATTAAATAATAAAAATAGTGCATTTCGCGTGATTTCAATTCGTGTAACTCTCTTTAATGTTTCATACCTTATTCTTTTTCACTTTTCTTATTTACTGCAATATTAAGTTTTTTTTTCTTTTTCTTATTCTCGACTTGGCTGCTGCTTTCGGTACAGCTTCCGCTACTCGAAGTCGTAGAAGTCGTAGACTCGGAAGAAGTAGTATAGTCGCGAGAGTAACCAGCACATTCGCAATGTGTACAGTCACATGAGCAGTCACTAGAACAGTCGCATGAGTCGCAAGACAAATTGGAATCTGAGGTATTTGATGAAGATGAATGCGTTGAATATGATGATTGCGACGAGTTCGATGATTCGTCGGTGTAACTGTAACTGCTGTCAGAAGTGGCGTTATCTGAAAGTAAGAAAAAAAGTGAGGGATCAGTTCCGGAAATATCGTATTCAGGACATGATTGCGTGACTATCGGGTGTAATTCTTGATAGAATCTATTATACCGTCCAGTAGGAGTAAATTTTGTTTTAATTGTGACGGCGGGAATTAGTTATTTTATAATATATTTAACATTCTGACAAAATTTGATGAATTTCTTGAAAACCTAAAGGTTCTATGAAATTAATAACACGTATTTAATAGCAGATTGACAAAAAATTGGAATTTAATTTTTACGTGTGAAGATATAAACAAAAATGGCAATAATATTTTACCTAAATTATTTTTAATGTCAGCTAATTTCTTCTTGACGACTGTTACACGTCGGTCAAGATCACCGATAGCTCTTGCAACCGATAGCTTCTTATCCTTTTCATGTTGTCTCATCTTTTCAAAGTGCTTTTTTGCTCTCGAACGATATTGATCATCAGAATATTTTGCGCTTTTCTTTCTAAAAACTAATTATTAATTAATGTAAATTAATTGGGAATAACTTTTATTAATAAACTAAGTATATAGAATTTTGGATAGTCTTCTTACTTTTGCTTTGATCTTTTGTATTCTGCGTGTTATTTTCTTTCTTCAGCTTCTCCTTTTTCAATTCAGTAAACATATGTTTGTCTGAAAAATATATAATATCAAAGTAACAAATATAGGAATTGTGCCTCTTTGTAAAAATCTATATTAT
Organism: Tetramorium simillimum; assembly: GCA_011636635.1. Classification (NCBI taxonomy): domain Eukaryota; kingdom Metazoa; phylum Arthropoda; class Insecta; order Hymenoptera; family Formicidae; genus Tetramorium; species Tetramorium simillimum. The sequence goes on along the minus strand of VBVQ01003307.1, from coordinate 1,299 downwards.
TTCTTTCAGTCTTACTGTATTTTTTAGATTTAGCATTCTTCTTTGTATTATTATTAGTTTCTGTCATTTTACATTCTTTCTTCGTTTGTCGTTTTGAGCCTAAGAAAAATTTAATTATTATTAATGCGATTGTACAAGAAGATATATACTTAAATATCTTTTTTATACTTACGATGATGTTTTTCATTTTTTGCTTTATTTTCCGACGTATCTTGATTCATTTCATTACACTTCAAATTATTTTCTAATTTCACATTTATCTTTTCCTCTCCATCAAGCACATTTGCACTATCTGAAAAATATTATAATTTTAATATGAAAGTAACCATCTGAGATATACGTATGTAAAAATTGAAAAATATAATTGATCCTTTATTTACTTTCTTCTTGATTGTCTTTCATATTCTTCTTTAATGCTCCCTTTGATTTTGTATCTTGATCTTTACACATATCTTGATTAATTTCATTACGCTCCAAATTATTTTCCATATTCACATTTATCTTTTCCTCTCCATCAAGCACATTTGCGCTATCTGAAAAATATTATAATTTTAATATTAAAAGTAACCATCTGAGATATACGTATGTAAAAATTAGAAAATATAATTGATTTATTTACTTTCTTCTTTCGTATTCTTGTCTTTCGTATTCTTTTTCAATGCTCTCTGTCTTTTTTCGCGCTGAACACTTTTCTTTGATTCATTTTCAGAATCTTTCAATTTTGGATTCTTATTTTCTGTCGATGATTCTGTTTTTTTCGCCGTCTTTTTTGTTATTTTAGGAGTGCTTGTTTTAAGATTTTTCTCGGTGAGAGAATCTAAATTCATTATGTCCTGCAGAGGTTTTGTTTTCGTTATTTGTTCAATTGAATCGACATTTTCGTCAGCGCTGGCTTTTGAAAAATTTTGAGTTTCTTCCTTTCCATTATCAATATTATGAAAAAGTGCTTGAAAAATTGTTTTCTTAATCGGCTTAGAAGTTTGTTGAGATTTTGAAGTTGTCTTCTTTTTATTTGGTCCAGTTTTTGATTTAGCAACGTCACTACTCATATTTGACGAAGTCCCAGGTAAATCTGTCGGTGCATCTTTTATTAAAGATTTCTTTGGGGATTTTTTCGTGGATCTCGAATTTGTTTTCTCACTTTTTTTCCTGGTGGCATTACCTGTATAATCGTTGTATTAGATTTATTTAATTTTATTATTTTTTACTTATATTTCAATTTAATATATATCTCCTAATAGTATTATTAAACATGTTTATAGATTTTACTCCTTATTATAGATTTAGTTAGAAAGATTT
>VBVQ01003306.1:0-19463 GCA_011636635.1 Tetramorium simillimum | reverse complement strand
AGCCACCCCCGCCCCCACACTCGCAGATGATGTCCACCCAGGTAAGCCTCATTCAACACATACACTCTCACTCATGAAGAATCACTTGTTCCGCTGTGTCATCGCACCATATCATGGTATAACCGAAACTTCATAACTATCGTTACAATCGCTATAATTGTGTTTTTTCGTGATGTCCTTCATGACTTTGTCTTTATACAGATATATATATATTCTACAGGGTTTATCTAAACAGTTTTGCGATAGTTTTTATACTGTTATATTTATATTATACAATAAATGAAATCTCATCTGCAGTTTGCGCTTAGGAACGTTGTGTAATGATATAACCAACTAATGTGCTGCGATGAATTTGAAATGCATATTTTATGGCCTATCATCTCACGGATTGCTTATTGTGGCTGCCTGATATTTATACTATATCTAGTCAATTTTGTGTATAGTAATCATGATTGACACTCTATTGATACTTAATTTATACCTTCAAATTGAGATTGAGAGTAATACATTTTACCATATGATCAATTTGATGAATATTTGCTTTCTGTTACAGTTTATGGGCCCCAGATATCCAGCAGGGCCACGACCTGGAGTACGTATGCCACAAATGGGAAATGACTTTAATGGAGTAAGTATGAGAACTAATTTATATACATTACTCTATTAGTGCTTGGATAATTTTTTATTAATATCTTGCCTAAAAATAAATAAAATAATAATACGTAATACACACAGTGCCATAGGTTTATATTCAAAATTTTAATTCTTAAATATTTTTATATATTTAAATACATATGAGTTGCAAATGTGATAAATTTCTTCTTTTGCAGCCACCAGGACAGCCAATGATGCCAAATAGTATGGATCCTACCAGGCAAGGTAAGAGATCATTTATATGCCAGTGTTATATTACTTTTTTCTGGCATTGACGAGAGTTGCGAGAGAAGAATGGCATAGACGCATGCGTACCAAAAACCACACAGCAATAAACGAATAAGTAATATTTTAAATTGGATTGGATTGCTGTGATGTGGAGTGGATTGGATTTTGAATTGTCTAGTTACAAGCAGTGGTGTAGTTTGCGTTCGATTGTTACTGCTAGATATTCAGTCTTGTGTACTTAGTATGTAAGTATGTATTTCAATGGTTCTCTTTATGAAATATTTTATTTGATATGCTTTTATATAATCTTTTTTTTATTTTTTTTATAAGTAATTCATGTCGTTACATATGATATGTATTTTTCAGGATATTTTATTACATCACAGATCTTCAAAAAGTACAGTTTAAAATACTATATTCCTAAAGTATTATGAAATAATGAATATTTAAGTGTGAGAATATTACGAATCTTTATAATAATCTTAAAAGATAAATGGCTTGACTCTCGATACTTTTATATGATTTAAACACATAGCTATCAACATGATTCATCCCAATGTTAAAGAATAACTTTCAAATAATTTCTTAATAAGTTGCATAGCTATTAAATTCAGAAATAATTTTATTTCTGCTATACCACTGCAAAATAACTAGGCTTTACCACCATGAACCTGACCTTACCTACCTGCCGTACTAATGTGTGCTCTTGTGTTCCTCAGGCGAAGCTGGAGAATTTGTAGGGTGGCAAGGTAGGAAGCAACCCAAATCACACTCACATGACTTAGTCAAGCCTAACTTTTATTTTTTTTCTCCTCCTTGCCTTTAATTTTTTTAATTTCCATTTTCATAAAGATTATTGCACCGGCTTTGCTCTTTTGCAAAATGATTTGCTCATCCGAACTAGCATCCAGCATGACAATCGCAATTGAGTACATTAGACGTGTATATTTAGTTATGTATATAACAAATAATATTTTTATATAGTTTACAAGAACTTTGGCACAATATACAATAATACTTTGTTTAAGAAATATCTCTGCTAATGTATATATGTAAAATTACGTTGGAGTTAAAAATATTCATATATGTATATGTCTACATTAAATACGTAAATACATATTTTCGCAGAATTTTCTTGAGAAAAAATGAATATTTTTAAATAAAAATATCTAATATTTGTTAGTAAATATATTACAAACATACATTTAATATTAAAAATTTTTGTGCACTATGAGATCATGCTACATGCAGTGGAAAAGATAGGCTGATCATGTTTGTGTTTAACAAATCATTTTAGAACATTACTTATCATGTTATGTTATGTTCTTACAAAATAATGTTTAATTATGATCTATAGGTATCATTACATAATGCTGTCGCATAAAGCAAGAAATCGCTTTTATCTCGAATTAAATCTTTTAAGAAGGACTTTTAATAATACAGTTTATGGAAATTATTTTTATCTTTTTTTATATTTATAATTGTATAATTTGAGTAATAATTGTTTGCAATTTAGTACCATGCTGTTTCTATCTTTAGCATGAGCTTCTCACTATGTTAATTTGTGTGGTGACAATTGTTTGACCGGCATGTCATCCACCCGGCTTTATCTCGAACTCGACTTTGGCAAAGCATGACTCTCAATTTTCGGCACTTTGAGCCCGCACTTAATGTTATATCGCACATGGAGCGCAGTCTTATTCACAAATTACTTTATCTTAGTGTTTACAAATCCACGATTTTTATTGTTTAGTCCACAAAATCGTAATTAGCAGTCAGCATTAACATAGAACTAGAACAAACGTTAACAGTCCCATATTTACTGATCGAATTTACCAAACTCTAATTTCTACCATAGGTCCACCAGGAATGAACCCAATGAACCCGAGAATGAATCCTCCGCGTGGACCAGGGATGGGACCGATGGGTCCTGGAAGTTACGGTCCAGGCATGAGAGGTCCACCGCCCAATAGTACTTTGGGTCCAGGTGGACCAGGAGGTCCTGGAATGCCACCGATGAGTATGGCTGCTCCAGGTGGTAGACAACAATGGCAACCCAACACATCTACGGTATGGATAAATATACACATTACTCTTATTTCTCAATACATTTCTAATATAAAATCTTATTTTAATGTAATATGAATATAAGTACCTAATATCTCTTTGTAATATAGCCAATGAATTATTCGTCGTCATCGCCGGGCAACTACGGAGGGCCGCCTGGATCAACGGGTCCACCAGGACCTGGTACACCTATTATGCCTAGCCCGCAGGATAGCAGCAATAGCGGAGGAGAAAATATGTATACCATAATGAAACCTGTACCTGGGGGAAATATGCCGGGTGTAAGTGATTAAATAATAATGCAGCTATATATTATATTTTCTATTATATTTAACTATTCTTTTGTAAGCTTTAACTTGACTGCAAATTCTTTTAAAAGTCGCAAGTGATTAATGTTCAAAATATATGCGTGTATTATGTGCAAGCAAAATGATATTGTAAACACATTTTAGGATTTTCCAATGAGTGGCGGACCTGAAGGCGGTCCGATGGGACCTATGGGTCCTAATACAATGGGTCCGGTTCTAAACGGTGATGGTCTCGATGGAATGAAGAACAGTCCAGCGAACGGTGGTCCTGGAACACCACGGGAAGATAGCGGCAGCGGAATGGGTGATTATAATCTGGGTGGATTCGGAGCTCCTGGAGAGAATGTAAGTATGCACAGGATGTTTAATGATTTCTTCTAATGGTCACTCGACGTGTTGTTGTGGATTTGTATGTCAATGTTATATTCAGATCATTTTTTTCATTTCTCATTGTCTTTTTATATTAATGACCAATGACCAAATTTTCAAAAATTTGCTTTAAATTATTATCTCTTTATATTATGATTTTATGTGGCATACGGATCCATTTTACAACTTATTGCCCTTCTAATCATCTCAATTAACAGCCACAAGCGCTTCTATCAGTACGGCGGATATTCACGTATTTTTGCTAAAATAATATGGGTTCAGTCTCGTTCAAGGGATTTATCCTCAGCCTCGCTCCAACAGGCTTGTTAATGCTTTTTTACAGAGTATCATTTATCCCTATAAATTTCTCGGAAGGTGTTCTGTTTAATCACGCGTCACATGGTATTTTGGTAAATTTAATCAGCGTCATTTGGTCGCATCTAATATTTGTCATAACCGTATTCGCTGAAATTGCGTCTAACTACTATCACACTAACAATACGTCTAACGTGCAGTTATGAAGCGGGCAGAAAGATGACGAGACTTAATATTAATAATACATGTCTTATTTTGTATATAAATTTTTAATACAATTTTACGTTTAATTAAATTACACATTCAATTTAATTAGAAGAGTTTTGTTTTTTTATTTATATTAATTTTGTGAAAAATTATTTATATTTATTTATATAAGTGTTTCAACTTCTTTCTGCGTGTTTCATAAAGTGATATATCAAATTATTTTCGTGCGACAAGTAAACGAATTTTTTATTCAATCGCGTATGATTTTACATGCTAATCTTATATGTTGTTATATGAGATTATCAGTAGGATATGACAAGGAACAGTCACGACGCTTTTGTCTTCGAATTTTGTTGAAACTCTGGCGATTTGCCTGATAATTGAAAATGACAAAACTTTTGTGTAAAAGAAAATTTGCATTTATGAGACCGGAATCAGCTCGATGTCTGTATTTAAAATAATACTTATAAAATTTATTTAAACATGACTTTTTTTAGAAATTATTATCTATAATGATAAAGCTTATATATACATATCAAATTTTATACATGTAATTTTTATTACCATTTGAACTTAAATTTACATTCTGATTTAACAATTTCTTTTCAACCGTTGCTTTTATTGTACGCACATGTGATTTCATCTTTTAAATGAAAGTTTTTTTATGAATAACAAAGAAATATATGTTCTTCAGTTATCTTGCATAATCCGCAAAGTTTTATCGCAATTCGGAAATGACGGCGTTGCGGACGTTCCTTGTAAGCCTTACGAAGAGAGTTATCAGTAATCACGTACGTGCACCTTCTCTGTATTCTCGACAGTTTTTTTAAAAAATCAAGTCGCCTTGGAGCCAGCCCCGAGTTCGTAGATGCCGTAGACTTCGCACGTGGTGTACCGGTTATATACATGTATTGCGGAAAAGCATCGTACGCGGATTCGCTGCGTATTCACGTGTTCCATGGTGCGTTCCGGCTAGTTTCGCTATAGTCCGGCACATGTAGTTTCGCCAGTGGTTCAAGCTCATAGCATGCCAGAACGAAAAAGAAAAGAAAAATAATGATACTCGTGTCAAACGCAGCGTAACGTGCGGCGTGTTATCGATTGCTCTTTCTCGATTAGGATTAGCATTTAAGCGCTCATTAATTGAACTGCTATCATCTAAATGGCGCAGATACTTGAACAATTATTCTTGCACGTGCGCCTCGCCGTGTATACGAATACGATATGTATATGCTTTCTCTAAATACTCAAAAAGGTTGCAAGACTAGGTATATTCATTTTCTTATTTTTTTTTTACGTTACTATGATTACACCAGGGATTGAAAACGGTATAAAAAAATACCGGTTACCTGCTTTATTTTCTGTTTTATATCCTGTTTTATTGAAATATATAATTTAAATATATATACATATATATACATATATATTAAATAATATTATATAAATTAAATATATAATATTCTTTATAATATTAAAATGTTATTTATATAATATATCATATTATATAAATATAAATAATATTATATAATAATATTATATAAAAAACATATATATAATATATAAAATAGTAATTAATACAAATGATATCGTTATACATTTTAATGGTATTATTACTATTATATAAAGAACAATGTTAATACGTAAATATTAAATTGATATTTTTACTTTTTCATAATGCAAAGATTCGTTGTTTCGGTTATATATCGCGTTTGACGTAGAATGATTGAAGAATAACGAAAGATATTTATCATTGTGATTTTATCTGAATGGTACGGTACCGGAATACTTGCTAGTAAGATTATTTCGATCTTCAGTCCCTGGATTATGCCTATATATTTTACTACGGAAGCTAGTTAATATTTACTTAAGATTTGTCAGATTATTTTCTATTATTTATATTTATTTGACAATTATACATAGGTTGTAAGTAAAGGTGCCTGAAAAATCACGTGAAGATTGTTACATGAGACACGAAAGAGTACATGCATGTACACACTCATATACATACACATACAACATACACATACGTACACACACACATACACACACACACACACACATGATAGGATATACGTATATAATTATCCGCTACTGTGATTACTGATCGCATACTTATTAATTGATTTTTACGTCCTTGTTCTCTTTTTTAATCTCGTTTGAACGCACCATTTTGCGTTGTACTGATCTTTGATTTGCTCTTCATTGCATTATAAAGTTAGTTTTATATAAACTGTAAATTTTACGGCAGGTGAGGATTTTTCCGAGTGGGAGTATCCCGCGCGGTCTCTTTACACCCACGTGAATCTTTAGTAATCTCAACTTTCACACATCTTGCAATAACGATTCCGAGATTCTAATAAAATTAACAGTTTAGACAAGGTCGGACCAGATCCCTCCAATTATTTGCTCACAAGTCTGTTCCCGATAATTGGGAGCGTTCTATTCTTACAACCGTTATTGATATTGCGAATGGAAATTGATATATTGTACGTACGTCTCAGACACGAGATACATGCGGATTATTGTTTCTTGCTCGTGGAGCAAAGTCGACACGAACGTGTAGAAAACGATCAATAGATTAAAAATTATTTTCACGAAGGTAGCTCGCGCTGTAGAATCTCCGATAGTTAGTTCGTATTCCCAAATGTTTAAATTTTCGAGATGAATTAGATTAACCCACCGCGAAATCGCGTCGTGCTGTTTGCTCTCTCGTGGAGTCCGTGAATATCGCTCGTGCGATAATGTAAATGCGTTAAATAAATTAGAGTCGTTCCTATTTAAATCCGTGCGAAATCAACGCGCGTTTCGTGATCCGCTAGTGCTTAGTTTCTCGCCGTCGTTTCTCGTGCAAAGTATGTAAAGCTCGTCACTTGCTCAATTTTTAGCATCACTGTCGTAGAACGAAGGGTGGAATTTCTCTTGAAAGCAAAACTCTTTTAGCCTATATACTTTTAATCGTTGCGCTTTGGTGCGACTCGAGCAACGATGATTCATGTAAATCAATCGTAGCTTTCACCTTCGATACCGGTAGCCGATTGACAATTGTACAACGGTAGAGGCGGATCTCTCACAGCGAAGTAGTTTGACAGCTCGAGATTACGCGGTATTGCGAGGCGAATGGTTTACTGCAGGTAGCTTAAACGAAGTTCTTGAGAGAGAAAGAGATATATAAGAGAAATGTATATTATATATATATATGTATATATATAAATAAAATATATATGTATATGTATATATAATATATATGTACATATATATGCAAACGTTAATATTTTTGTATGAATATAAGATACGTAGACATGCGAGTACTGAACCTTTAGAGAGCGAGTATAGGTAGAGAAACGGAAGATAAAATGCGATGAGGGTGAGAAGCGAGAGATTTCCCGGAATCCATCCGTCCGCATTGATTATATAGGTCAGTACTGGACTATACTGTGCTGCTATTAGTTATGTTTAAATTAACTTATAGTGCCGAGACATCGATAGAATTTTATGTAAAAAAAAAGAAAGAAAAAGAAATACACGGAGAGAATGCGGGTGAGAGGGAGAGAGAGAGAGAGAAAAAAAGAAGAGTGAATGTGCGCATGCTCTGGGACCAAACGGCAAGACGCTGCAAGTTTTTTTTATTTATTGTCCCGTTGTGATAGCTCGTTTTTTTTTTGTTTACAAACCTTGCTGCGTTCTTAGGCGTTCTTTAACGCTTCTCATTTCGGTTTGGGATCGTGGATTAACAGATTGATCGTTTATGAAAGACAGAGTGTTTTGCTTCATCTCATTTATACATACGATGTTGCAAAATATTGCAAATGTTGAATTCATGGCACAGATGATAAAATGACTTGATGAATATCGCGAGGATAAAATTGACGAATTTTTTAATTATTTGACAAAGTTTTGCGACCGCGAACAGTCGCGCGAATGACCTGGTGGCGGGTTTATCTTGTAATTAAAGCTTGTCACTTGAACTAATCGGAATTGTTTGCCGTCTGTCACGAGAGATAATTGCAGGATAGCCTTCTCGCAGAGCGCACCGCTTGCCGATACCCCGGATATTCTTGCCGTCTTGCCGTTAAGCCCATACGTCAAACGGAGAAAAGAAAGTACACACGCGCGCTTGTGGAATCGCATAATCTTTTCTTTTTAATGCGAGGACGTACAGCACGAGTCAATGAGTGAAGGAAAAAGCTCGGCAAAGCGGCGCATTGAGGGTACGAAGCTTGAACGCGATTCTTATGAACGACAAGTCGAAATTGTCGGTTGATTTCCACGACAGTCGGTTTATTTTTTTCTCTCCGAACGGAAGCAACGTCGACCTGCGGCGACGTTGTTCCTCGTTCATCGGTGATAGAGTCTCGCGGATGGGCGCGGTTTGGTACCCTTAATGCCAATTTACTTGATATACTCCTCGTTGTAAGCCGATCTTATCGCTGAATGATAACATAATTAATATATGCCTATAAGCCAGGCGAGATCGAGACAATAAATGTAATCCTGTTACACTGAGATTATTGCGTTTTTCTTTTTTATTTACGATTTCAATTCCGAGGGGTGCTGGCTATCATCGTATTTATATATAACTATCCGTCTCCGTGTATTTGCACTTGTGCTAATCACACAACACACATCACTTGTGTTTCACTCGTCGCTTTGTTCGTACCATCCGTCCGATTAGCGCGATCAGTGTCTCACTCTTAATAACGTAAATAACGTTTCTGACCTGGTGCTCCAACTCTCGGAGCGCCGAGTCCTTCGACACTGATCCCCGCTAAGTCGGGCGTTGCACCCACTATCGCTGCGGCTGTGGAACACATTGTCATGATCGATGTTGCACTCTCATTGAACGTTTTCTCGAGTGTTTTCTCGTATTCACGTTGCGTAATAAAATATACGTAAAAAAAACCGGACTAGAGCAGAACAGATAGCTGTATATAGTACTAGCCTGTACTGACCTGTAGCACATGGATGCGTCAGCGCAAAGCGTATCGATGGATTGCGAGATATAGAAAAAAAAAAATAAGCGGAGACAAAAATTCCGAGAGGGCGGAAGGGTCTTCCGCTAAAAAAGGGGGAAAAAACATAAGTGTGTGAAGGACGACACGTCGAGTTTCTCTAGAGTACCTTTTTTTTTCACTATATACTATACCTGTCGTTTGTAGTCGGTGAGGTGTGCGTGCGTGGGGGGCAGGCGACTTTAATGAATTTTTCGTTGTGTTTAATTATTACAATTATTATCATCATCACATCATCATTATTAATATTATTGTCGTTATTCTTGCTGTATTATGTTCGGCTCGACACGGGCTTCACTATCTTACGTAACGTCCATGTGTTGTGGGTCAGAGCACCCTTAAGCAAACAAGTACCTCAAGCCTCAAACTTTTCTTCCGGTTCCCGACAACGAGACCGACTACCTTCCCGAGTGTCCTGTCCCACGGAGTTTTTCGTTTCACGAGCCCGGCCCCTTCACGACGCACCGCCATCACGTTGCGCTTTCAAAAGCGTTTTGTTCACCGGCCAGCGCGTTTTCGCACACGGGGGTGAAGACGGATCTTGTTTCGCGGGACTTCTCGGTTTCGTGGCTCGCGCGAGTCGTTATCTGGGAAGAAATTACTGGGCAGAGATTCCTGGCATACACACGTTCCTCACGCGCGGCAACGAGAGGGAAATATCCAGCTGGGACATTTACCGCTCCGGCTCTGCCGGAAAACTGGAGCCCTTGCCTTACGGATTCCGCCGTTTACGGAAATTCCGACGCGCGATTACCGAGAGTCCCGCGAATCTCGCTGGTGAAAGACGCTGCGCGCGGAAAAAGAACTTGGGCAAGGTTGATGGGCTTGCCTGATCGTTTACGTGTAACCGGCCTGGTGTTGGTTGATTCGCAGGATCAGACCGAGTCGGCGGCCATCCTGAAGATCAAGGAGAGCATGCAGGAGGAGGCGAAGAGGTTTGAGAAGGACTCAGACCATCCCGATTATTTCATACAATAACTCTTCACGAGTCGTTGGACCCCAAGACCAAATTAACAATATAAGAGATAAACGCAATCGATTTCCTTTCTTCCTTTAGTCCAACAACTATTTCTATCCTCACCTATCTTCCCTCCTTTCCCCGTCTCTTTAACTGGTCCTTTCGCCGTGAAACCACTCTCCCACCTCATACGTTTCTTCTTCATTCATTTCTCTCTCGAATGAAACCTTTGCTGCACCTTTACCACGTATAAGATCTTCCTTTCCTCTCTTCTTTCCGAGCCGTCGGACGGCGTAGATCGATCTCCGTGAGGAAGGGCGCAAGAGACCCCTTCTGCGCGCATTTGGCGACCCATCCTTTTTGTCGCGCGCTGCTGCAAGGAGGACCACGATGTCAGCACGGGAAAGACCTTCGAGACAGAAACAGAAAGAGAAAGAGAGCATCGATTTTCGCGCGGCTCTCACATCGACCGACGATTTTCGCACAGCGATGTTGTACAGTACCGAACATTGATAGTGTTGTTATCCTTGGAGTGGACACGCCGTTCTGAGCGAACGAGTAACATGCTCAGGCTCAATTGAAACTTCCCGTGAGCCAATGAAACGGCGAATATCGAATGTTCGCCTAACGATCGTTTTTTCTTTCTTTCTTTCTTCTGCATTACGGAGGTGAATATTTCTCGAACTTAACAGCTGAAACTCGCATTTACTTTACGTTTGTTATTCGTTCGCTTAGCGTACGTCCATCCTTAGGCTGCGACCGCGAACATTGTTCCAGTATCTTACTTAATACGTGATGAAGAAAGAGAGAGAGAGAGAGAGAGAGAGAGAGAGAGAGAGAGAGAAAGGGAAAGAGAGAGAAAGTGCGCGTGTGTGTGTGAGATAGTATTACATTAGCGTAAAGATTCAACTTCTGCAATTTTTACGATCAGGATCACGGTCGTTTCTAGGATAAGTCCGCAGAAATTTTCTAAATGATGTTCCCGATCGCAGTCGACATCCGTTCCGTACAACAATCTCCGTTGAGATCTTTGTTATACAACCAAGTTCGTACAATCAAGGATCGGTCGCCCAAGTTAATTATGAACTCTTCCTCTATAACTTGATCCGATTATAATTTGGAAAGACTCAGACGCTAGTCTGATCATAGCCAATGAAACTGTGAAAAGTCTATCGTTAATTGAAATCCGATTCGAGGGTTCTCCTCAATTATCCAATCTGCTAGAAGTGATCACTGACTGCGACCCTCGACAGTTAACATCGTCATCGTCGCATCGATGGAGATTGCTCATACAAAGGTCCAGGTTATTGATCATCTTCATAGAGCCCGAGAACTAGGATCACGTGCAGCGTGGACCACGTAGAAGAATTAACCAATCGAAAAGGGAAAAGAAAAGAACACTTTGTTATATAACCATGGATACGTAAAGTCGTCAGCAGTGGCGCGAGGATGAAAGCTGCGTCGCCCGAATGTGGAAGATCTTTGGTATTCCGTCACGATCGAGGACCAAATTCATTTCTACCGTACGATAAGTATGTGATTATCTTACCACGGACGATCCGAGCAAGTTTACGGAAGCAAAGGGTACCACGTTGTAGCCGGTTACAAAATATTTTACTTTTCCTGTTGCTTTTCCGCGATTCGGTGACATTTCGTTATATCGCATATTTAATATGTAATTTCTTTCATGAAACCGAATTTAGGTCAAAGCTTTTTCGCGAATTTCTTTACTGAATTCTACTGCTGAAGAAAATTTATGCAGTGTGATTTATATGATATATTTAAACTTTTCACTCTAGCATTCGATTAGCTCTTTGATCTTTAGTCTCACAGATCGTAAAAAATGACTGATTGTTGTTATTGAATATTTATTTTCTAATTAATTATATATTGTCATTGAATTATTATTTTCTAATTGTTAAGCATATTGTGATATTTTGTTTTAACTCTTTAAAAGAGTTGTCGTTTTTTTTCGCACAATGTGATTTTGATTTAACGCAGTCTTTGCGTGATATTATTTTATAATAATTCATATTATTAATAATAATATTGATTGCTTGGATCTTATCAAGTATTTATGATTTGTGAGAAACAGTCATATTTAATGGCTAAATTAATGAAATTATATTGATAATATGATTATCTGACTTATTGTGCTTTGTGACTGGTCACGGATGAATTGTTAGGACCTCCGTGGTAATGATTTTAATAGACAATGAATCGAGCGCTTTTAAATGATTCCAACTCGTACATGAGAGTAATATGCGTTCAAGAGAAGTTGTTAGATTTTATATACAATGCGTTTTCCACTTAAAGTCGATATATTCGTTTTGCTTTGAGAATGTCCCATTAATTCAAATATCTAAAACATTGAAAAAAAATACATCAGTCGAATTCCACTGCTGTATCATTAATCATCAATTATATACGTTTATTAAGATTTATTTCAAGAGCATTGTCTTCTTCATAAAATCAAAAACGCACCTAGTAGTTCTTCGATAAATTACAGATTAATTTAGCATACAGCTGATTATTTCGGAGAAGACAAGAGAAAAACTGATAATCTCGATCGCTCTCTCTCTAGCGTTGAATCCAGGATATCTTACACAAATATTTTGTATAAAGAATAGAATATGTGAGTTCCATAAAAAAGTTTTTCTGCGGATCTTTTCTCTGGGCGCTTAATTCATTTAGCCTGTTCTTTCTGGATGCAACTCTCTACGTTTTTCCTCTTCCTTTTTTCTCTTTCCAAAGCGTAAACGTATAGTTGCTTCGTTTTAAGTGCAGAAAGCGTGAAGAGGGTTGCAGCCAGGAGAAGAACAGATCTAAATAATTAATCGAGATTGTATCGCGACGGAGGGAGATATTGATAATTTTATTGTCGAGTTACTTTAGTCCAGTCGGCTGAGACGATGCCGATGGATCACCGCGATCCCTAGATGGGAGTTGCGCCTTATGTTACATACGTCCTTGTATATGTATATTGCTAAGTTCTTAAATGTATGTATTCGGGCTCGATCGTCATGTCTTTGCATCCCTCTTGCAATCCTTATTTAAGAATGAATTTCGGCAGCGACACGTGCGAGTGAGTGAGTGTAAAAAAGAAAGAAAAAAAAATTAAGAATTTATCTCCCGAGGGAAGGCGCATTTAACTCTTTCACTACTTTAAACAAGAGTGCGATATTAAGTCACAGATGTACAAACGCGGCGTGGAGATTTTTCTCTCTTGCGACGGTCCTCTCCCGGGACCGGATGAAAGTCTAAGAGGCCGCCGGTGAGGGGGTTGAAAGCGGAAACCGAGATGGCGATCGAGCCCCCGATTTATTAGTTTACGCATTTGCGATCGAGAGGGACCGATCCGATATCGATCGCGACCGAAGGGCATGAAGAAAAGAGAGAAACTTAGGTATTATAAATCGAGTCGCGCACAGAGTTCTTTGCGGATCAGCCGGAGAAAGCGGAGCGGGAGCTTGATCGCGCGTGATCGACGATTCGTCGAGAGGGGCGATTTCTTCGACGGGACGAGGGCGCGTCCGCATATTCGGAGCCAGCGTCCGCCCGCCCATCCACCCTCGCGTCCGGCCCCCCTTTTTCCCCTTGTAATTAATTTACAACACGTACGCGTAATCATTATAACACACGCGTTCACACACGGGCTGTAAAACTCGCGCGGCAGACCTCACGCATTCTACGGATTCACGCATGATCTATCGACATAATTATAGAAATACCTACTACGAATATAGTATTCAGTAGCATAAATAATAAAGTAATTAAATAAATGTCATCTGTATATCCTACCAAGCCTTGTGTTTTGCGTGCTCCCAATCTCGCGCAATGACGACAGATAATTCATTCAGTCACGCCGGCGGATCTCGCGACGGTCGTCGAAGTCTTTCAAGATTTACAGGTAAGTGAAACTGTTATGTAGCTACATAAAGAAAGTATTAAGACACATGTTCTATAAAAAATATACTCTTTTTATGTTCTGTTGCAACAATGAAATCTAACGGTATGTAACGACATTATATTTAATACTGCGAAAATTGCTATAATACATTAAAATAATTATACAATAACTTTTTTTATAAAAAAACATAAAAAGTAATTGTGTGGAATAAAAATACCGTAATATTAGTATTCACAGAATAACAAGAGCTTGATTTTAACTTTTATCACAATATTTTGTTCGTGAAGAATCGCATAACTTAAGCAACAAAACTGCACTCACTGAAGTTTATTGCAAGACTGCCGTTTGCTATCGCTGAAAAATGATCGCGAGCAGTAACTCTCGAGAATTGTTTAATGCGATACAGACATTTATAATATTCTCCAACGTATTTAGTACATGCTATAGTATTTCTCAAACGATCAGCTGTCAAACGCTACTTATTCGCGCCCTCTGTTAATATGTTATATTTATATAGAACCATATGTTCCGTTACATTTATACGAAACCTATATTTATTATAAGTGCTTGTCACCTACGGAAACACGCGTGATTGCTATGCAATCGTACCCTCGGGTAGGGCAGAAAGACGAGTGCGGAGCGATATCGGAAATATTTATTTATTTATAACCGGCACTTATATTGCTGGAAGAAGCCTTTAGAAAAAGATATCGCCTTCCAAGAGAAACCTCGAAATTCACATGACATTGTAGTGCCAAGAGAAAAGTGTTTCTTCGAAATATGGAACCCAGTAGGGACCATTATTACGATATCAGTAAGCGGTATTTGTCATTAGTCGGTCAGTGGCCTTATCAAAAGCCAAAGGAGAGTTTGTTCTTCTTGATCTGCATACTCTTTTTTGATGTCAATGTACTCTTTGCACAGGTAACATTAATTATTATCGAGATTTCTTTTAGAAAAGGAAAGAATTAAGAAAATTTATAAAGATTTCGTGTTAACTGGAGTTTGTTAGCAATTAAACTTACACGCGAATGTAATCATATTTTTCAGGCAGCAAGATTTTTCGTATGCGATAACATGCAGTGTATCTTTGAAACTTTACCTCCACACATCCTAGCAGCGATTATTCCGGTGAAAATTTTCACGTATAAATTTAATAGCCAGAAAGTACGTTTTATTAATACGAATGGTATTGGTATTCCTGAGCCATAGTTTCACAATAGCTTCTTTGCAAAATTTTAAACCTTATTAACGTTGTAACCGTTGATATTGTCTATGTGTGGAATATATCGTTTCTAGATTAAAGATCTCACAGATCGCTTATTCGTAGACTGGGATATGCTTAAAACTGAAAAAGAACGCGATATTATGAGAAAGTATGCCGAAAATGGTAGATGGTACGTGTTGATTTACAGTTGTAAGTAATTTCATTATTTTAGCTAAGAATCAAAGAAACTTACTATATCTTATATAATTAAAAAATTAAGATAAATAATATGTTTGCTTTTGGATATAATGATGAGCAAGAAAATTACATCATTAAAAGTTCTAAGAATTCTTCAAATTTCCAAGACTTGGTTCCGAGAATTCGAAATATCAAATGACAAAAATAAAAAATTTTTTTAATCGATAAAGTATCGGAAGAATATAATTAGCAAGGAGGTTGTAGTAACTTTTTATTTTGTGTTTTTTTCTTTCATTTACATATATACGTATATTACATATACATATATTCTGAGCAAGACTACGATTACAATGTGTGCGTGTGTATCAAATAGTTAATTCATCTATACTATTAAGTTATTAAAATATGAATCTTTTCAAGTCGAGAAAATCGAAATATTGCACTTTTAATGAGACATTATCGGTACGGGCCGCATATCGTTTACATTTCTAATTTAAATTTCATTTAGGATTTCTAATTTAAATTTCGAAAATCTAAATTCTTAAGAAGCAACAAAATAAAACAAAATTGAAATATAGATAGGAATAAGATAAAATAAATCACATATAATTATCTTAGAAACGAATATTCCAAATGTTACGTAATAGCAGAATTTTTATTTAAAACGCAGGAGATATTTTAGTAGAGTTATTTTTAATAAATTTTGTTTTCGTTACAGCATATGTTTATATATCTACCATTTCATTTACAACAACCTCTCTCGTGCCACGCCTTTTGGATGCCATATTTCCTTTGAACGTTTCTCGTCCTGTAATGCTACCATATCCGGCATACTATTTCGTCGACGAAGATCGATACTTCTACTACATTTTTCTTCATATGATAATTTGCGCTACTGCGTGTTTAACCGGATTAATTGCACACGATTGCATGTTCTTTACTTACATCGAACACATCTGCGGCCTTTTCGCCGTCGTTAGGTAAAGATTATTCATATCAAAAATTATATAAAGTTTCCACCAAGGAATAAATATAACGTAATAATAGTTTTAGCTCATGTACTTTCACTTGGAAGAGACAGAAATTAATTTGCAAAAACTCTCATAAAAATGTTGTGTTACATAAATACTTGCAGATACAGACTTGAGCATGTATTACCTGAGCACAGTAATATGGAAAAAAAGATGATTAATCCGGATTACATCTATTACAAAAACATTGTGATTTCGATTCACGTTCACCGAAAGGCATTGCAGTGAGTGTATAATAATATCGCAGCACATTTCTCTTTCATTAATTTCGATGTTAATTAACAAGAGTGATCCTCGCGAAACTATGATAAGCATTTCTATTTGATTTTTAAGTAGAAATTTGAACATCACCAATATCATATTCTTACTATAGGTTCGCTAAAACTCTTGAAGATACCTTTTCGATATCGTTCGCCGTGCAACTCTTGTTAATTACACTGTGCTTGAGCATTACTTTGGTACAAGTGAGTTACTTACAAATAGATACGTGAATTCTGTAACATAGATAACGCAAAATCTCTAAAATAGAATTTTACCTTTCTCGCATTCAAGCTCTCGTCACAGCTGCACGATTCAGCGGAAGCGATGAGATATTTCGTCTTCATTATGGCTCAACTGTTTCACTTGTTCTGCTTCAGCTTGCAGGGACAAAAATTGATAAATCATAGTCTCGGAACACGTGACGATATGTAAGAGATGATATTAAATTGGAAGTAAATTAGCTGAATAAAAAACGAAAATATTTTATGAGTATAGAAGATGTAATTTTCATAGAATTATATTACAAGAATTTAATTATTTCTCGTAATATGTTATTTATTATGTGTTCTTCGCATGGTAATCTTGTAGATATCACAGTTTGTGGTATAAAATACCTGTGAAGGAACAAAGGCTGCTCCTGTTCGTAATGAGAAAAAGCCTCGAAGCTAGTGCCGTCACCGCCGGCAAAATATACGTGTTTTCTCTAGAAAATTTTACAACGGTAAAAGAACGACAGATATAATTAAAATATACAGATTAAAAAGATATAATATCTTTCTCCGTTCTCATTTAGGTTGTACAAAGCTCGATGTCATACTTTACATTATTATCGTCCTTTGACGTGTCATGATCGATTCTTGAGGCAGCACGCAGTAAATTATCCGTGAAAAAAAATCCGTTTCGCAGATGTATAATATTACAAATTATGTGTCGAATAAAATAATATATATATTTGTTATTATTTAATAAATTAAAAATAATGAAATTTGATTTTATTATTGACGTCACTAAGCCATTAAGCTTTTTCTTACAGTCTTTCTCAGACATTTCGAAAACCCCCGATATAAAAATTTGCACTTTTTTGAAATTATGTAAATATACTGTTTCAAAATCGTAATATATCTCTGTATAGAAAAAAGATAAAAAGAATGAACGTGTCACTGTCCGTATTAATTATTTCCACTAAAGAATGGAATGTAAACGTAGCATATCGCAAAACTCGTAACGCAATATTGTACGTAGTAATAATGCATGTACACTGCCCGACAATAATTCGTTTTCTGGTCCCTCTCGCGAGGCAAGGGGAACGTGTATATTTCTACGTTCTCCTTGCTCCGCAAGAGGGGCCACAGTGTACATATAGAGTGTCACAGGAACTTTTATTCTCTTGGACATTCTAATCAATACGTTTCGCACGGAAGAAAATTTTCTTGTTTGTTAGCAGGACACTGTTCACATTTACTTTTTATAAAGCATGACACGCGAGATTACTATATTAAAGTTTTCGGATATGTAGTATTTCTCAGCTGTCCATTATACCCACTATAATATTAATTTGCATCTTATAACGAGGACGAGGACGAAAAATTTAGTCGATTGTGTGCCACCGAAGGCGAAATATTGCTTCGAAAATTATGGAATCTATATGGAATCACTATTATAGTATTATAAAAAGAATGTTGTTATTTTCCGGTGTATGGCCTTATCAGGATAAAAGAACGAAGTTGTTTCGAACGAGCTTCTTAACTCTGGTCGTTACTTCGATCACCGTTCCACAGGTTCCAGAAAAATTTCTCATGATACTTTTATTATGTGTTTACTATACTAATTCTAAATCTCATAGTAAAGTGCACAAAAAGTTAAGATCGTTTTTTAGACGACATATAATTCTACAAAATTCAAGATATAAGATTCTATTTTTTTTATTTATAGAAAATAATATTAAGAAATAAAAAATATATTAAAATGCGTTCATTTATCAAAGTACTTATGTACAAAATTATATATACATATAGTATATATATAAAATTATTAAGTAAATGGAATTTTATCTTGTGAAACTTGTCGCAAATCTACAACGGTTTGTCAAAAATGGAATTTAACAATATATTTTTAGGTGGGCAAATTTATTCAGTGCAACGGAAATATGCGATGTATTATGCTGACCACACCGTCGTTTCTATTGATGCTTATAATTCTGCTGAAACTGTACACGTGCCGGTTTAACAATAGTCAAGTACGCCAATATCGAAATTTTATTATATGTATATTAATCGAAAAATGCTTATTCGAATTTCTATTAATCTTCGTGATCGCGGCCTTTTACGATCGTCAGTGGGCTGTCCGATAAAGTTTGATATTCATCGAGAGTGTTTTTAGATCAAACGTCTCATAGATCATTTGAGTGACGATTGGAAGGAGTTGAGAAATGCGGAGGAATATGAAATTATGAAAGCATACGCTGTTAATGCGAGACTGTTCGTTGTGTTTATATGCAGTAAGACTAAATCGCTCAATATCATTTTGTATTTTTAACAAACCACGAACGATTATTTTATTTTATTGCAGTATATTACCACGTTACTGCCGGTATGTTTATATCAATTAGCCTCATGCCGCACATACTAAACGTCGTATTACCCCTCAACGAATCCCGGCCCATAATTATGCCTTACGAGGCTTATTATTTCGTGGATGCCGAAAAATATTTCTTCTATATTTACTTCCACGTTCTTATAAGC
>VBVQ01003305.1:0-19475 GCA_011636635.1 Tetramorium simillimum | reverse complement strand
GTCAATATATATTGTGACATATATTATATTATATTATATTCATTCAAAAAAAATTTTTGATATACGTGGAGTCCTCTGAATCTTAAAGAATTTTACTCTTATATTAACCTCAAAAGGATTCCTCCGAAATCAACAGAAAAATAGTATAAACAAGAGTATTTAAAAGAGAAAAAAAGTATTTTTCACTTTATTGAAAGAGGGACAAGCTTGCTGTAAAACAGTAAGCTTAGAATATGAGAATATAGAAAAAATCACTTTGAACGTAAAATACTTCTTTTTGGATGTTGCCATATTATATTATATTTGTTTATTATATATATATGTATTGTTTATAGGTTTAATATAAATAAATGCAAACTCGATTTTTAAAAAATGAGAATTAGGACAATTTTGTTTGAAATATTTGTATCGTCAGAATTTTTTAATTTCGAATATTCTTGTAGAGCAAATCGCGCGCGATACAACAATGAAACGTCTCGATTGACGCGAAATTAAATCGCTGAAAAAGATCGTGTCGAGAACTTGTCGTGTGTCCCGCATGTCACCACATTCTTATTACACATGTCCGCCCGAACGACGGTCGCTAACATCCAGTCTAGCTGATCTCGGGCGTTATTTTTGTCGTGGATCTGTCAGGGGAAGATAACATTCCACGGCATAAAATTTTACCGACCGTTCCTCGACCGCGAATTGACGTCCATCGACATAGAAGTCAATAAGCCAGCTCTGACGTTCGCTCCTGCAGCAGCATCCCACCGGCGAAATCTTCGGGAAAACTTTAACTATGGATGATGACAAAGCTCCCACGGACGTCGCGGAGCGTCCCATTTCGACCGCCCGCGCGGCTGTATATCTCGCGAACGGGGGACTTTCAAAGGCGAAATAAAATGCTGTCACGGAGCGAGAGTGCAATTCTTACGGCCTCGCTCCGACGGTTGTTACGCCGGGAATAAAATTCCCGCCCGTTTTAAGGGGACGCCCCATAAAACTCGCGTTAGCGTTTTACGCCCCTGCACGCGAGATATCTCATTTTTCATACACGCAGTTATCGGGTGCACGACGGTCCCGCGGTCTTATTAGTATTAACGCGGGGTGGTTAAAACAAAAAATCTAACGGGGATTTTACGCCGCAGGTCGGCGCGCCCTTCGCCGGGGAGAGAGAGTTGGAGAAAACTCCCGGAGAAAAATTCGCGTATTGGTATTCATCCGCGATACCTCCGTTTGGCTCGGACGGTTTCGGTTTTACCCTCGGCAGTAACTGTAAGAAAGCGCGAGTTTTCTCAGCGCGCACAGACCGAGCGTGTCCATACGAGAGGAGTTCCGCTATCCGGGGAGCCACTTCTCAAAGGGGCAAAACTCTGAAATCCGTGCCCGGCTTACCGCATTGTTTGCCGGTACGTAGCCCTGCGTGTACGCGATCCCCGCAATCTCGTATGCGGGAATGGCGTTGTCTACTCGCAAACCGAAACATCGCCTCGGAATATCCAGCAATGGCGCGGCACCATTATCCACCAATTACGCCAATTACCGCGTGAATACGTGACACGAATGCACGCGCCTCGCTGTAACGCCGCAAAACGCGGTAACCATTGTAAACACATTAAAGCAAAACTGCCGAGCACCGAACTCGATCCCGGCACCGCCGGCCCTCCGTCATCGTCCGTCGGCCGCGATAGCGCGGACCGGACAAAATCGCCCGCGCCGCGATATCTACGCGCGATGACGAATGGGACGAATGGGGGTTAAATAGCGACCGCGTGAAATAGCGCTTTTGAAATTTGCCAGGGCAAAACCGCCGCGGATGGAGGCCGCGAGGCGAAATATCGCCGTCGCGGAAATGTGGAGCAGCGCGGCGTCAGCACCGGGGAGGGTGGATAACGATAGCTCGACGCGAATCAATCGGGGATTCTCCGATATGCGGCAGCTCGGATGAAAGCTCGCGTGTCTCGCATCTCGATCGCTACATTTTCTCAGCTCTTCCGTCGTATTGAGGTACCTACTTATTTTCTCTCTCCCTCTCTCTCTTTTCTCTCTTCATCTGCCGCATGACATCCCCGGGAGATACGTCCCGCGCCACGTATTCCATACTTTGACAAGTCGTCGGTAAGAGATTGCGACGTGTTATATTTTTCAACTTAAGGGAATACGTATCGCTCGAAATTTTCCGGACGAGTAAAATGCCCAAAGAGTCGTGAAAATTGATATATGAAAACTGAATACCCTATATATGCCTCCTCCTTTTTTTTCCCCCTTGTAAAAGAGGAAGCGTAGAGATAAAAATAGTGTCTGAAATTTATCGGAACTCTATTAGTGTCAATCAAATGGCGGTTGCCTATTAGAAAAGATAAGAGGGCGAATAAACAGGATTAACGCCAATCACTTTCCCCCTTCCTTTCCCCGTGCAATCACCATAATTTTCGGGACGTTCGAGCCGGCGGTTACAAAACTGCTCCTCTCGCGAGGCGAACTAATGCCGTTCACGGACATTGAAGTATCGATATTTCGGCGGTATTGGAAGATCTCTCGAAGACCTTGAAGACGATGCCCCCCCCGGTTTACCGCACGTCTTCGGTTCACCGGTCGAATTCGTCTTTCGACGATAGACAGCCTCGTACACGCGAGGCGGAAAATCGGATTAGGTGCAAACGGGTGGCTCGTAGTCGAAGGGGGCAGAGGGGGGGAGGGAGGGGGAGGATGAGACGGCGCTTCAAAGCGACCTATAACTAATTACGAGTCTTATCTACGGGGGCCGCCTAAAAGGTGCTGATTAAACGGGGGATTCGTTGCGCGCGACACGCGATTGAGTCAAGTGCGCAACGCTTTTGTCGAGGTTCGAAGGCGGCCGCCGTTCTCGAGCGCTCGTGGATTCGGCCCAGTGGCCAATAATGGGCGCGCAAAGCGTGGGGAACGGGACGGGCCGAGCACTTTTAACGTGATGCTTACGAGTGCCAATTACGCGTCTCTCGGAGACCCACTGAACCACCCGGAAAATTTAAAGAGAGAGAGAGAGAGATTCTTTCATTATTTCGCAGTTTATCTCGCCGAACTGTTTTCCGACGAAAGTTCACGCTGTAATTGCGATGGTACTTTATAAAAATCTCTCGAAAATATAAATCTTTAAAACGGTTAAAAATACACGGGGTTCCTGAAAATGTATGTTATGATGAATCTAACATACGGGAATAGCGGCGGAGCCATTTATTTCGAAAGCGCACGCCAAATTAAAAACAAAAAAAAATACGAGAGCTATGAGGATAATACAAATGAAAGCGAGGCATTCGTTTTAACCAGAGTGTAAAAATTTATGCCGCGTGCATCATTTCAAAAATAAAGTGCATTAAATGATCGTGAAAGCGTAATAACGTCAAATCGGTGAAGCCGAGATTGGTTTCGTCGCGCGAAGCGCTGCAATTGATAACAATCGGAAGTAAAAATATGCCGGCGCCTGTTTAAAAGCTTGCACATTATCGAATAAACAAAGAGACTTTTCACATTTTTTTCACATTTAAATATATTTAAGCGATTGGCCGAAATGCACAATCAATTTGAACAACCGTTTCAATAACCTTGTAATAATTATGCTTGATATTAATTTGTAGTCACAAGGTGTTATATATACGGTACATGTATATATATTGCGGAATTTTGTTCTCAACTTTACGATCGATTCTCGATATATTAGAATTCCTATTTGTTTACGTTACACGGATACAATTATAAAACTGATTCGTCTCTCTACTAATGGATATAATCGCCGAGGGAATTTGCGCAAATTTTATTTGAAATGGATAGGGATTATTTACCGCAAATTACGAATTAACAGTGTATTTAAGTGAGAAGCGCTTTCCTGATATGTGGGTTAATCACCATTGTGCAACAGTGGCTGTATATAGGTCTCGTATAAGGGCCTTTAACAGCGATATTAACGGTCGTTTAACGACTGGTGCGAAAAGCGATCAAAGTGAATTATGCCGCAGACTCTGCCCCGTGATTACTGGTACGGATAGCGAGGGCCTCGAATTCCGTTCGCGACGTATAATCCTCGTTACTGCGCAAAATTAATACGAATACCGGCCATCTTTCGCATATTCCAATTGCAATCGTCGATTCGCACCGCCGGTAAAAATTCTTGTAAAATTCACAAATAAAAAGTTCTTATAAAAATTCGAATACGAGTAATTTTTTTTTTTTTTATACAAGCAGCACTTTCCTATTATCATAGGTGAAAATGCACCTGTTAATTTCTCAGCTATAATTCCTCTCCACGCAGCGCAAAAAACAATATTCGTCCAAAGGCAGTTGTAATCACGTGTAATGTACTCGTTAATTTTTCAGCTATAATTCTTCTCACGCGCAAAAAATAATATACCGCCTCGCAGCGACGTGCTCGTCGCTCAAAGGCAATTGTAATCGCGTGTAATGTGTGCAGGCTCGTGTACGATAAGGACGGGACTACGTGTGTACGCGTTTCCTTTGAAAAACTGTCGCATGCTTCGCATTTCCTGCAACAGTTTTGATTATACAGGGTTTAAGGCCGCGACGGGAAAATCAAATTACGCGTAACAGTAACGCGCGGAAGAGAATCTAAACAGCCGGCGGGAAATGGCAGTCCTTTCCTTTACGCGCGAAAGAAATCAATGGAAACCCACTCTTAACGAGCTAACGAAGCGGCGTAAACGTTTCCGCGAAAAAATCCAGCCGGCTAACGCGCGACATGGGTATCAAGGGTATTAGCATATCGAGAGGTTTTTCAAGAGAGAAACGGGAACAGAGAGAGAGAGAGAAAGAGAGAGAGAGAGAGGGAGGGAGAGAGAGAGGACGAACGCATCCGCTGCAATGGAAGCGAGTGTATCCGGCCGAGGAGGGCAGGATGAAAATTCTGCCTTTCGCCCGTCGCGTCGCTTAAATTCGACTGCCGCGATGCCGCACGCGCTTTCCGCCGATACCGAGCGGAAAATCGGATTACCGGACGGGTATGAGACGGGGATGAAGCCCGGGTATTCCGCACATTTCGCGGACTGGTTACACACTTTGCTTGACGTCCCCCGTCGTGAAATTGCGTTGCGGTTTACCGGCACGCGGGCGTTGTTAGAATTCACATGAAATAATGCGCGAAAACGAATGACAAGTTAAATGGACAAGTAGCGAGAGGTATTTTACGGCAGCCCGTCAAAAGTGACGGGCCAAGAGGAATGGATTGTCAAACATCGACAGTGCGGTAGCGACAATTTAAAGGCTTAAAAATCTTTGTTCAGCGTTTAAAGTTGTCTTTGATAATCACTGAAAGACAACAAATTATCGATGCTAAAAAATTCTTTAGGTACATACCTTCAAAATGTAAAGCGTTATGATAAAATATGTAAAAGAAATTGGAGATCTCTAAATATAAGAGAACTATTTATTCAAGATACAAAATGCCTTAAATTTTTTTTAAATCGGAGATAAATTTGGGAATCGAATATCACGTATCGCGTTTTTTTCGTTCTACTTAAATTAGTCATCAATTTTTACAACTTTAAATTTAACCGGTCATATTTTTTTCCTTTTTTTACTTTCACCCGACGTTACACGCGAAGCTCTGGCAGTATTATCTTTGCTGTCGGGGGAACAAAACGCACGAATAAACGACCCCCAGCAGCGTCGAAAGTTGTATCACGCTTTTACACGAAGGCTGCTTTTGGGTCGCGCTGCGACGCGCAAAATTCGGAGCGTCGATATCCCGTGCGCGCGCTATACGAGGCGGAAAATCGGATTACAAACAGTAGACGGACGGAGGGCGCGAGAGAGAAATAGAGTGGGGGGGGGGGAGATTTCGAACAGCCGCGACAGCTAATCACGCTTAATTACACATCTTACACTCTCGATCGCGGAGGGAGCGGCCCATTAAAGCTGATTCACGCTTACTAACGTGTTCTGGGAAGAAATTAGTGAACGGCATACTTGTTCTAGCGATGGAAGGCAGAAAAGTTTTGACACGTCCAAATTCTCGTGGTAGCGAGACGCGTGCGAGACCGCACTTTACGTCTCCTCGTAATTACTAGCGGCGATTAGCGCTAGTGACATGTTTTCCTATATTTGTAATATCGGAAATTACCACATGTAACTCGCGCTGATTTTGATCTCTATTAGAGTCCCATATAATAAGAGTAGAGCAATTGACTACATATGTAGACTGTATATTTGTACAGAAAGTGGCTGCCTAATATTCTTCTTCTTTTTCTATCTTATTTATTCTGCCATGTACAATGTAGAAAAAATGACGGAGCCATTCAGCAGTCATTACACGGTTGTGTTTCTCTTATTATTACGGTGACCATCCGTCCTATATTACAGAGGACAATCTTGTATCTTAAATCTGTCCGTTAAATTTATTTTCTTCTTGAAAACTCTCTTTTGTCCTTTATTCCTGAAAAGTCCTACAAAATGTTCTACATTTCAGTCTTTATCATCGTTGTATACTTTGCGTAATGTTTAAATAAAGAGGGGCTTCTTTTTTTATATTAATTATTTTTAGTTTACAAAATTTTATGTTTTTGTAAATGTATATTCAGGGAAGAAATAGCAATCATGATAATAAATTTGCATTGCACTTGTTTGTGGAAAAAGGGTAGGTGGCGGTGTCCTTTATTTTTCTTACAGAAATATAATCACCGTACTTATTATACAGGACTTTAATCACTACCCGAGGATACATGAAACTATAATGTAAAAGAAATTAATTCCATAAAGTCAGACACTCTTGTACTCATTTTAAGAGAGAGTTAAACGCTTATTTACGCTACGCTAAAATTATAGCGTTATTTTCCAAGAGCGTACAAGGACAAATATGTTAATCACGTTCGATGAGCGGATTAGACGCTGTTTACGCAGCGGCTTTTGTTTACCCGACGCGGCCCCCGGGTCGAGTAGCTATCTCGCATGGCGCACGACCTTCCCCGGGGGGATGGACAAAATTGTCGAAAGGACGAGTCGATATCAGACAGCGATTTTAATAGTTCGACAGGAAGTTTTAAGCTGGAAATAAATACGAGAAATTGGAGCCGGATGAGGGGCGAGCGGCGCGACACCGGCGGCGGCGGCGGCGTGGGCGGCGATATCGGTTTTAAGTAATTAATTCCGTCTCCGCGCCACGCCGCGGCGGATGTCATTCGATCGAATGCCACGTTCTATAATTTACGAGAAGAGGAGGCCGATAGGGGTTGGATGCTAGCTCTCGGGCTCGGGGCTTCATAAATTTTCGCGGCGGATTAAGAGACGCGGACGTCGCGCTCATCGACGGGTCGCGCCGCTCATCACGCGATCCCGATGGATCCTTATTAATAATAATTAACTGATTACCATAGTCAATTAGCCCCGGTGACTTTAAGCACCGTCGGGACGAGGGAAAAGATGGAATGGCTTTTTATAGTAACGGCACTCCGCAACGAAATTGCGGCCACGTCGATGTCTAAATTGACCTCTCGTCGTAGTAACGTGGATTATACAAATTTTGTTGACACTAATGATTGATCTCTCCAAGAAACTTAATAAGAAAGGCGATCTAACTTGGCCGTGACAAACTAAAAACTAATTTATAACGCGAAATAACATTATCGAACGTAGATTGGATATGCAAAACGATGTACGGAGGCGGGGGGGAGGGGGGGGGGCGCTTTTTAAACGATCCTTACTTGTTCGTTGCAAACATAAAATGAGAGTGCTCGAGACGTAGCGATTGCGCCCGAGATACTTGGAATTACCCCGCAGCTTACTCACTTTGTAATAATATGCACTCCGATATTGCATATTGCGCGCGTAACCGACGCTTCGCGGAAGAGCGAACGAGCTCAAGAATTAATTTCTCGACGATAAAATTGCGCACGACGGTCAAACAAATTAAGGATTTTAATGACTAGCTTGCAACATAAATTATAATGTACAACGACCGAAAACCACTTGATCTTGTAACGCTATATAACTTCAGTGTTTTCCTTCATATAACAATGAGTGTGGTTGCTTAAGATCTTAAATAAGGTTAAAATAGGAACAATTAAAATTTATTGGCATATACCCCGGACATCTTAATTCTCTAATATTCTTATTATAAACTTTATAATTTTTCCGACCAATAGAATGTGTTGCGACTGACCTGGGTAATTAATAGCATATTCAATTAAAAAGAGGATATCTAATAATTTCGAGATATTTCGCACAGCAAACGTTTATAAATTCCCGTACATAATGTATATATGGAAAATATTTTTAAAGGCAAATGTACGTATATAACGAATCCGATCAATACAACTCACAATCGATGAGACGCGAGGCGGATAAAAAGTTTGAGGATTAATTTTAATTAGCAGCCCCGATTGAGACGCGAAGCAGAAAGTCAAGTTGCAGACAGCGGGTCGGCTGAGAAGAGATCTCTCGAGAGTACAAGTAATTATGGTTAATTAAGCGGTCTTATCCCGGATGGGTGGACGCGAAATCCGCCGATTTAACGGCATATTCGCGTCGGATACATATCGAGTTTTCGCATCTCATCCGGCTTTCCCGGCTGTCCGTTTTCACGGCAAGGGAAAAACCGTTCCTCGATCAGCGGAGCGTCGCGTAAACGCCAGCTTACAGAATAAATCTGCATTGTATCCGACCGTCGAAACATAAAACGCGCATTCGATCTCTGCATAAATAAATCCGCGTCCGATTCGTGACGTTTCCCGATGTGTATATCCCTCCCCGAGCGCGACTTGCTTGTGTTTGCGCGATTAATTGTAGTCGCGATCGGGAAGAATGCGCATGTATTTGCATCAAGTGGCGGGTTAATTGAAATACCTATGTGATCTGTATGTGAGACGCGCTCGATTCGACGGATTTCGATTAAATTTAGTGTTGGAAAAAATATGCATCTTCCTTAAAGAATCCATGTACCAATATCCTCGAGCTGAAAATCTTCGTTTTGTTGCTTGTAAAATTAAAAATGATAAAAACTCCATATCCACGATTATTTACTTTTTATTTCGATTCGAAAGTGCGCTGTTAAACTCATAGTGTCAATTTATACTCAATTTGAGTCATTTTTAACTATTCCATAGGTCGCCACTGCTCCTACTCAATATTTCATTAAGTTTGACTAAAAGAAAATTTGTTTAAAATTTTGACTAACATGGAAGTTAAATTAGATAAATTACAAATAAAGCTTACTCGATATGTCGCTAATTTTATCTCATTGTTTTAGTCAAATTAACCGAATATTGAGTAGCAGCAATGACGACTCGTAGCAAATCAGAGTGTATCTTCGAGCTAAAAATCTTCGTTTTGTTGCTTGTAAAACTAAAAATGATAAATACTTAATATCTACGAATATTTACCTTCTCCTCAAAAAAAGTATTGTAAAACTAAAAATGATAAATACTTAATATCCACAAATATTTACCTTCTCCCCAAAAAAAATATTTTACGTTCAAAGTGATTTTGCCTATAATCTCATATTCTAAGCTTACTGTTTTACAGCAAACATTGTTCCCCTTTCACAATAAAGTGAAAAATACTTTTTTCTCTCTTAAATACTTTTAAATACTCTCTGAAATATTTATACTATTTTTCTCTTGATGAGAAATTCTTTTAAGGTCAATATGAGAGTAAAATCCTCTAAAATTTAGAGGATTCCAAATTATTATATCAAAATTATTTTTATTTGGGTGTTTTATTTCGATTCGAGGATGCCGAAAAATTGTAAAATAATCATTAATCGCCTCGCTAGTGAATTATCTGAATGACGTCCGTACATATCCATTTAGAAGCGCAAAATATTTACGAGAAAGGAAAGAGCCGCGGAAGTGTCCCGAAACAATTTTACAATTACGCAACGTGACCGCGCTTTGTTGAACGGCTCGCCGCGATCCGTTCCTCTCCGGCTGTCGCGTAAAAATACTCGGTGTGCCGCGGAGTTTCTCCGCGACACAATAAATGTTATTTCCCAAAGATTGCAACATCTCCATTACGGGGATATTATTCCGCACCGAATGCGCGCGCGGTCCGCGAATTTATTCCGCAGCGACGGTGAGCGCGCTCACCTGGAGACAGGTGCTTCTCTGTGCGAGAAAATACACGGTGTTTATAGATATTTATACGCTGAGAGAGCTCGCGTTTCACAACCGGTTTCCGGAGGCTACAGCAACGACGACGACGACGACGACGACGACGACGACGGCGACGACGACGACGACGGCGGCGGCGGCGACGGTGACGGCGACGACGTGGGCGAGCCGTGCCGATCGATCTCGTACTCTTTTATCGGCACCGAGCCCGGGAGTTACGTTCCCTTTGTGCGTCTTCGTGGGAGCTCCTGCGGCTTTTCCACGATTATTGCGCCGTATATACGAGCGCGGCCTACATTCGTCTCTCGACGCGCCTCCGCGTATCTCAATTTTTATCTTTATCATTACGTCGCCACTTCGATCGAGCGCGTCACTGTCATTGCTTATTCGCTGTAAACGCAAGAAATAAATATTGGAATAAATATTGAAGCGACACGGAACACGTTCGTGACGATTTTATTACGCGTCGCGCAAACGGAGAAGCGACGTCCTCTTCTCTGGGGGAAAAAAAAAGACAGTTAAGCAACCCATTTTGAGGCCCACGATCAGTGATCAAATTTATATTT
This sequence comes from Tetramorium simillimum, assembly GCA_011636635.1. Classification (NCBI taxonomy): domain Eukaryota; kingdom Metazoa; phylum Arthropoda; class Insecta; order Hymenoptera; family Formicidae; genus Tetramorium; species Tetramorium simillimum. The sequence goes on along the minus strand of VBVQ01003305.1, from coordinate 8,833 downwards.
GGTTATTTAACCCGGCGTAACTATTCTTTCTACGTCAAAGATTTTTAAGTTATATTAATCAAGTCTCTCAACTAGCTCCGTAGCCAATCTAGTTACGCAACGTCAATTTTCACTTAAGGGACACTAACCAAATAATTTGATTACCAATCGAGGGCGCCAAAATGGGTTGTTTAACTGTCTTTCTTTTTCCCAGAGTTGTCGCGAGTATGATCAAACTTAATCGACATCGGGTACAGCGCCGGCTCGCGCGAGGTCCTCCGGATATTACGATGCGATCCGCCAAGTTTTTGACAGTAACAATAACTTAGAGCGCGCGAGACTAAGTGCACGTAGGGGGTCGAGTGCATGTAATACCTTCATACTTCTTTAATAAATTTAATGCTATTTTACTCTTTCGCCTTAGAGAAGTTAGAAATCTCTATCCAAAGTTAGAAGAGGGATACTCGGTAACTCTCAATCACCCTACATACTTGTCCCGCATACGCACTTACCTCGCTTAACTCGCGTTATTTTTCAAATGTCCAATTCACTTGGACGTTCCGGGGAACTTTCCGTCTTGATTTATGAGATTTATCGAAGAATAAAAGTCCCGCTTCCGTAATGCGGACAAACGCGCGAGCGAAAGCGGCGATAAAAATGTAGGCTACAGAGAGCGGCGAGCAGGCGTTGCGCGGAGTCGTTGATAAAACGAGTTAGCGATACGATTGTTTCGAGGGTGATTCAAGCCGATCGCTCTCTCCGGGCGCTTTATTAATCGCGAAAGCGCCTCCTCCGTTAACGCGAGTGAAAAATTTGCCATTAAGCGAGCCGCGCGCTCGTAATTTCAAACGACATTACATTAAACCGATTACGAACTACGAAATCTTTTTTCGGTACACATAAAGGTTCTCTATTATTTCGACGATGTCGATGGACATTGTGAAACGTTGAATTAAAGACTGCCGGGCGTGAGAAAAGCTCTCGCGCGAGAATTTTCAAGCTTCATTTAGTTAAGAGAGCTTTTGGAAATTTATCGACATCGCGAGAAAGTAACGAGCCTTGTAATCTGTTCCTTTTAGCCATTACCGCGGGCTGTAATTTTCGCGGAGAAGAAATTGTAATAATTGAAACTTAACGTTGTCGCCTATACAATTCACGAGCCATTTACCGACCACAAAGACTTGATAATTTTTAAATTACATCACGTTGCAGCTAATAACTGCAGCTAGACAATTTTCCTACATTAAATAAGACTTAAATTACGTAATATTTATTTCTTATAGGGATTAAACAAAATTCAAGTAATATATCTAATGTAAAAAAATTCTATTCGCTCAACCTAAGTGGATCTATGATTTATTATTCGTTTTGAATTAGTAACGTGGGGCACGTAATGGAATTAACGATAACCAATTTATCTTTGAAAATCTTTTGTGTGTCGTATTAAATCGACAGAGCATTAATCTTTCCCCTCATCATGTAGCAGAAGAAAATCGTGCGCCGTTTTATAATAAAATGGAATCTTCTCGAATCTTTGATGATGTGCGTGTACCATATTCTTGAAATAACATTAAGCTGTGATATCGCAATTTCTGATACTACAATTTCCAAGCTATTATTCATTTACGATTAGAAATGTATGATAATAAAAAGATGAGTAAAAAAAGAGACATTTCATCACGCATTATCGAGATCTTATTTTCACGTTTCCGCGATGGAAATCTTTTTCGGTTACCAAGACTCGAATATGAAAATTCGAATTCTTCGCGAGGGCAAATCAGATTAGCGATCGAAGGTAGTGAAAAATTTTCGCGGCGTGGTAAATCAACCGTGCGAATATTATTAATCGAACGTAGAAGATAGATAAACCGCGCGTGGAAAAATAAATGAAATACTCGGGGAGCGTGTCGAATAGACGAGCGAACGCGGTTAACTAACGCGCGCGCTGAGACAATATTTACATTAATGGTGGCCCGCGATGAGAGGAGCTACGAGAGTTCCTCGACGTGTGGCGGCGCGAAGATAAAGCGAAAATGTTGTACAAAAGCGCCTCGGCTGTGTGTACCCGGTCGAGATTAACCGATGTTCCGCCGATCACAGTCGAATTATACGAGTTCAAATCCAACTGTGCAATTATTGACTTTCGATTGAGAATTTGGCGAACTCAGTTGGGTCGGGACCGGCGGAATCGTGCCGCGAATGGAAACTGATAGCGTAAGCACATGTAAATAAGGATGAGGCCACCGTTGCCCGGCGAAAATTACGAACGGGCACGATCGCGAGCGGGAGAAAATATGTCAATTTTCCATTCTCGTCTCTGCCGTGAAGGACGTCGCTCCGTTTTACAACTGCCGGATCGACTTTTATGAAACTAATTATACATTCCGTTCGTCTGCCGTTCCCGCTTCGTTATATAAATAGAACGAAGTATAATAAAAGCTCATGAGGATTATAACTAGAGGTAATATATAAATAAGAATTATAAAATTCTTAATGTGGCGAAATTAAATTCAAGCACAATGTGATATTCGGAGCTCAAGTGGATGATGAGAATACACGCCTGCGTTTCCAAGTTTAGCGCCGTGCGACCGTCTGTGATTCTTATTTATCGCGACAGTCTTATTTGTCGGAGGCTACGTTCGGGGAGCTGATTGTGCGGGAATACAAATTTCCACGTTCGTCCGGCTTGCGTTTAATGAGTTGAGCATAAGCCGCTCGTTGCCATTGCGCTTTATCCGATTCCTCGGCCGGGCATTCTCTCGGGAGAGAGAAAGAAAGAGGGAAAAAAAGAAATGTAAGAATCGCTAGCGACGGTTAGGGGGTCAAGTGGTGGCCTTTGTGAAATTAATGAAAGGTTTCCACGCGCGCGAATCCTGAGCCGGTCTCTCTCTCCGCAAATATAGAGAGTCAAAGCCCATTCGTGCCCGTACTTACTCCCTTTCTCGCATTCTCGGCCCGAATGGACCTTCCCCCTCCCCCTCCCCCTCTCTCTTTCTCTTTCTACTTTCGCGCTCGACCACTTAAACTTCCGACCCGCCGAACGAGAAAAACTCGCGGCTTATTTTCCGAAAGCGCTTTGTCCGCCGCTCAAATGCGCCCCGTCGATCGAAATTTCCGATGCAGACGTCTCGGGGAAACTGTCGATCGCGTTTTGTTTCGACGCGAGCTTCACGTCAGCGAAGAAAAACAAAACGGGAGGAAGGATTAAAAATCGGTGGGGCACATCGGCAGACGGGAATGCGAGAGCACGAATCTTTCTTCTGTACTTTACCGGGAAAAATCGTTGAGACTTGGTCCTTGTTTACACACGCTTGCCTGTAGCATCGGTCGGAGCTGTTGATTGAATAATTTTAAAAGATAGAAATGAGAAATTGAAAGAAAAAAAAAATGGCAAAAATTTCATCGATTTCGCAGCGAATTTATATTTCCGATACATTGGTATCATAATTTTCCGATCGACGAAATTATTAATCGATGGACGACGAATAATTGCATCTGCGAATCTCGATCGAGTCAGAGAGACGCGCTTTTATGGATTAAGCGCGCCGGAGCATCAGCGATTTTTAATCTCCGTGCCGAGTCTGCATCGTCCCCGTTCCCGCGATTGCCTTTAACCATCGCATTAAGAGCCGAGCGAATCAACGCGAAAATATTTCCGGTATGGGATCGTCGGTTTGATAGAATTACCCGGACGATCTCGACCGCACGATCGCTAACTCCTCACTTACAAATATCTCGTACGCGCGCGTACGTTTCAATATTCCTGCGGCTGCGACCCTAATAACGCGTGTAATAATAACTGTACGGAACTATTTACTCTATATTCATGGCGCGCTCGCGAATTGTTCCGGCGGCGGTTCCTCGAGATGTCCGGGCTGAATGGGCGAGCCGGATGCGGATAGTCGAAAACAATTGAATCGGTTAATTGAGAAGCCAGATAAGAGCGATCAAATTTGCAAAATGTAATTTTGATTAGAGGCTACAGACCTTTAATGCTACCGTCGTCGTATTTGTTTTACGAAAATTAAATTGCCGATAATTAAGTACGTAAATATAACAGGAGAAAAGGGGCCGTAACATATATTATTAATAAAATAATATATAGTCTTGTCAAAATTTATTTTATCCTCGGAAACATCAATTTCTAGCAGTATCAGCTTTGCTCGTAGATTACAAATCGCTATGAATTAATCCTACTGTTCATGATATCGACGCTCGTTTGTCATGTTCTCTACCGACTCGGTTAAAATGCCGTTCGGACAATTTAATGGTTCATAGATCACTTATCCTTCAGCCTTCAATTAACGCACCGCCAAATGCGTCAGACCGAATTTCCGGAGCTTCTTATATCCACAGATAATTTCAAATGTAATCAGATAGCCCCATATAGCGTTTTATACATATCGAGTATTTGAGGATTCGTCGCGTTCTATTTTCTAAAAGACCACTACGAACCAAATTTATCATTATATAAAATCATTTTCGATTTTTCAATCATTTGAGACATATAATCAAACGTGCTAAACATATGCAGCCGTACACGGTTATTTGATTACGTACTTGACAAATTACATGAAAGCACTAGTATTTTTTCATTAAAAAATAATGTATGATAAACTAAACTAATATTATATTTAGTGTGCTCTTACGATACTATCGATCCCTTTCGTTGTAACAAGTTTTATTTCCCCACTTACATCTCCGATATTACTCTGTATAACTGTGATAAACAGTTATCCATTTGAGTCAATATTTGTAATATCCTTTTTTTTATTTGTAAATTCTGTGTATAAAACACCCAACAGCGCAATATCTTCCTTATGCGATTTACATGCCGGGAAAATCAACAACACAGCCAATAATAAACCGAGAACGAGGGGGAGAGAAAAAAAAGTACGCGGCAACAAAACCCACTTTCCACAGTCAGGATACGCGGACTCGCCACTCGAGAGGATTAAAGATCGACTTTCAAATTTTAAAGTTCGCATTCGAACGTTAACGACGTTAACTATTCGACAAAATTCCAGTTACCGAAGCGGGTCCCTTTAATTGAACCTTTTTCTGGCCTCTCGAAAACCTCGGGGTACTACAGAGAGTGGGGGGGGGGGACCACCGCCCTCGCTTCCCTGCCCGCCGTCCTCTTCGCAACCCTCCTCGCGTGACGACGTGTTCGCGACGTTCGCGGGCGGGAGCGTCGAGAGAGTGTCGTCGACTGCACTTCGCAGCTTTTTCGTGACTTCCGCCCGGCGCGTTTTTCTCTTCGGGACCATCCCGCGGTGACGGCGGGTGGTTACTTCCGCAATAACGATCGGACGCACACCAAGACCGCGGCACCAGACACGTGCACGTCGAGAGGACAGGCGGCCGCGGCGTTGCCAACCGCACTATAATTATAGCATTTACGCCAGTCGTTTTGTCGTGACGCGCTGCGCAATCTCTCTCGCAAATTATAGCACTTGACATTAGGTCTGTGACCTTCTCTCTTCAGGCCGAAATTTATTATCCTCGCGGCGGGCGAATTAGATTACCGGATACCAATTATCAATTTCACTCAATCTCGCTTGAGTCTCTAATTCATCCTAGTGAATCCTATTGTCCTGTAGAAAATATGGTCTCAGATGTACTGAGAGACGAGCGATGATGTATAAAAAGAATCGTAAAATTCCTAAATTTGGTGAGAAAAAAAAATGCTCCGCTCCCCTTTTTCTCGCGAATTTCTCGCAGTTGTTATCGCGCGCTTTATATTCAGATACCTTTCAGAAAAGGTCTCCGCCAGTCGTATAATACTTCCTTCCGCTACAACCGCCCCTCGCTATAAACTGAAATTGCTATATTGCGATGTGCAAAATGCTATAATTCTCGTGCGATTCCAGAGCGTAGTGTTTTGAAATGTTGGCAACGTCGGCGAGGCGGGGGTTGACGGAGGGCGGTTTGTTGCTAGGGGAAACGGCAAGAGAGGCGAGAGAAGATCTGACTCTTGCTCGCAGCAAGGTAGAGGGAGGTAGAGCGACGCTAGAGTATCTTCTCCGTCACTGGCAGACTCCGAGCCCGCCGGGGCGCGGACGAGAAGTGACTACCGCAGGCGGGATCTGAAGGACCAACGAGCGTTATATACATTCCCAGGGCGAATGAGGCGGGCAGAGGGCGGCTCGGATACCGCGCACGAGGGTAGAATTCGCGGAGAACTCTTTCGGGCTCGGGCGGCCCGGCTGCTGCTTCTTCTCGCGGTCGGAAATCGACCCGTCTCGGGGTCAACCGAGATCGGTCAAGCTAATTAATTCCGCACGTAGTCCCGCTAAAGTACGCGCTCACGGTTGCGCGGGGGGAGGGGAGGGGCGAAAGTATCCGATGTGGGTCTGCTGGGAACGAAGAACCTGGTAATACTTGATTATACTTGAATTAACTTCTGCCGTAAATCATTCGCGCGTGCCTTTTCAGTGTTTCGCGCTATTCCCGCGTCCCTTAATTTCAAAATGACTCGGTATTCCTACGCTAATGCTGAAATATGATTATGAGTTCTGAGTCATGCTCCGCCCCGCTGAAAATAGTCTGCGACTGTGACATCAGCGAGCGTGTGCTGCATTCGGTATACCGTTTAGCTTATCTAATAGTATATTACGACGCTGGAAAAGACTGATTTACTGCTTTTATCTAGAGTCGGAACCATCTGACTAGAAAGCGAAAAAAAAAGACGAAGATACTGCCAACAGTAGATATCTCGCGCAATTCCTTTCAGCTTCAAGAATCGCCGAAGACGTTGCACTCCGGGCAACTTCGCGGGTTAAAGTGGGTAGAGAGGTAACTCCGTGATGTTTGAACGTGGAAGGAGCAAATACGCCGTGCGGCTCGCGGAAGCAGCCGCGGCGAAAGAAATTGGGGTAGGAGGAAAAGGAAGCAGAGAGAGAGAGAGAGAGAGAGAGAGAGAAGAGAGAGAGTGACTGGGGTAGAGCGGAGTAAGTTGAAATAAACGAGAGAAACGTGAGTTAGGAAGAATAAGGTTTGATTCTCCGCGATACTGAAATGTGTCGTGGAATGGAATGCGTAACGAGTTCTTATATTCCGCTTGCCGGGTCTGAGCTCTCTCCGCGAGAGAGAGAGAGAGAGAGCGAGAGTTCACCATGCCCTACTCGACATATTTACGGGAGGACGTGCTATTTTGAATCGCGAGTCGAAATTGGATCGTGACTCCAGAGTCTCGTTAGGAGCTGCGTGGATATCGAGCGTGTGTTGATACCCGAGAAGCGCCGCGATAATGATGCGCACGTCATTGCACATTTACATCTGTGTCGCATTTATATTCGCGCGTGTGCGCCGCGCGGTGCCAGCCTGTTTTGTCGACACGTAGGAATCGTGTAAAACGAATCGCGCCCCGTTATTAAGCACCGTAGGAAAAAAAATCTATAAATGATGCAGCGCGACGCTTGTATCTATTTGGCTTCCTCGCTCGTATCGCTTGTAACACGTTAAAAGTACTTTCAAATGTACACTAACAACAACCGACAGTTCCTGCGAGAGTAATCTTTCATTAATTCGTAACTGTGTATACTGATTACTTACTGGCCCTCGAGGCTACCCCCGCGATCTACGTCATATAATTGGAGTTGTATCGTACGTATTTTGAGGTTGTTTCGCTCGGCGAAGGTTTAATCTCGTTCGTCCGTAGGGCATACGTATCTTCATGTAAAATGTAAAACTTTTAATACAGCGTAGCTTAACACAAAACGTATTTCTATGCGTGAATGAACTTTGCGTGATTTGCATGCACGAAGGAGCATCCAAAAATTTTACGCAACTCATACGTAATCAGAGACTTCAAGATATCGTTCTGTACCTATTTTAATAAAAATTAATTTAATACCACGTTATTCGGGCGATCGAATTGAGACTTTCTTTTCGTCAAAAGAATCGCCTAATAAAACGCGTTGTATTAATCGCAGAATCCTTCTTATATATTTTTATATTTTTTCAGCCTTTTTGGGGCAATTTTTAAAATTGTGTCCAACGTTTCGTGCACCTGACATCGGTTTCCTGACGATCCATTTCACGATAATTCAATAAGCCAAGAAATTATAGTAGCAATTGCATAATTTTAATTTTTTCAGATGCCTCCTTTTCTAACAGCTGATTTTTGCCCGAATAACTGTGTGTTAATTTTTATTAAAATACATTGACTTTTTGTTTTCGTATTCTTAATTAACAGTTACACATTTATTTTACTTATAGATAAATTGTTAATTTCGAGAGTTAATTTCGGAAACTTTTGACCGCCAGTGTATACCGCAATCGAGTTTTCAAGAAAGTCTTCCACCGAGGAGTTGATACATAATTTCGCGCAATTTCAAACATCCCTATTTTTCCGCCGAAAGGCCGAAACGCGCGCGCGGAGAGATGACGATGCCACCACAGCCCGCGCGCACGTAACGAGCTACTTACTCACGTGGGAACAGTTTGCGGGAGATACGCTCGCTCGCCGAGATAACGACCGAAGATAAAGACAAATGTATCGCGTTAGAGAGATGCGAGTGGGTGGTGGCTGCTGCAGAATGCTAAGGCTCGATTTATCCCTTGACAGCCGAGTCGGATGGTTCTTACCAGACGACCTGATAAGCCTTTGTAACGCGAATAAAGTAGAGGGGGAGGGGGGGGGACGCGGCCTCTGCATTAACAATACGATACCCGGGAATTTCTCCCGATCGCTCGCGTCACGAAGCCAGCGGGCTGATTACAACTGGACGAGTTGGCTGTCGGCCGTGCGCGCCGTAGCCGAGGAACAAATCGGATTGCGGACTTTCATCGGGAGAGATCCGGAGACGGAATTCCCTCGAGCGAACCTTCGAGCGCGGCTCGGAAGAAC
>VBVQ01003304.1:0-19477 GCA_011636635.1 Tetramorium simillimum | reverse complement strand
GGGGGGCAGGGGGAGGGGGGACAATAGCGAGCGTTCGCGAACGAGAAAAACCGTTCGATCGCCGTTAAGGACCGAAGTGAATTCGTGTTAAAACGCGAACGTCGGTCTGCTCCGGCGTTTACTTCGCACGCCGCCGCGCGTGCAATCTGTTTCAATCGGTGCGAGGGATTGCGAAAATGTTTTATACGTCATTTCGCCACGACCACAAAAACACGTAACGACGTTCCATTTACCCCAACGTTAAATCAAAACTTTATTTCGATCGATAAAGTGAAGGAGTTGAAAAAAATGTTCGAGGAACATTTCCGTCAGTTTGATCACTCGGCGCAGTTCGAGACACCGTCCGCGAGTGTCGCAATTTAATTCGCAGCTGCGATAAAACACCTAAAGTAGAGAGCGGGCCGGGATACGACTTGCGCGACGGCAGACACGACGGTAAATACCTTAACGATGCATAATTAAAGCGGCAAGTTCGCCAACAAGTCCGATCCCGGGCGCGATCGCCTTACGGCGGATTATATAAAACTTCGCCCGTCCAGACGTTGATCCCACCACTGCGAGATGGATCCGGCTCCGCCAGCCAAACACCGAGGGGCTTAGCGGCTCGGTTTTTGCGACCGTCACGGCGGTGTAGATACGGCGAGAAAGGAATTACGAGAAGCCGTCGTGTTGTTCCGTGACGTCATTTGGTATTCATATCGCTATACCGATGCTTGCAAAACATGCCTTTATACGCCGGGACACACGGAATAATGTATAACAGAAGGGGTGGGAAGGGGGAAAAAAAGAGAGAGAGAGAGGAAAAGTATCTATTGCATATTGCATGTCTCGTATCTCTTTGCTCGCCGAGAGCAACTAAATATAGCGATTTTATAAATTAACATGCTTTATAATACGGGTTGTATAACGCAACAAATAAAAGAGAGGAAGCGATAAAAAAGATTACTCATATTTTATCTACCGACATCTATTTTGCTGTTTATTACGAGCGAGATAATATGCATTCTTGTTGATATAATGAAACATTGCGCAATCAAAGAAACGTATCTGAAATGATAAATGCGAAGAGTGGTCTGAAAAATTCTTGCGAAAAATAAAAACGAAAGCTGTCTGCCAAGCGTTTGTCCTTGCAATTACCGATTTCCGATCGTTTTCCGATTTTGGGAAAGCAGACGAATCGGCGAAAGCGCGGTCGTGATAGCGCGACTAAATCGCGATAAACGTTGAATCGAGGAAGGAGCGAAGATTTCTTCGGTTTCACTTCGATTTTCTTCCTGCCACCCTCTCCCGCCCTGTCCTCGCTGTATCTACAGCCTCGTTTTCCGCGATTGTTCACGTTGGAAAAGAAACCGTGGCGATCATGGGACAAGGACGGGCAAAAAGTGGGTTAACTATCGCGATCTCCCTCGGGAAATAGCTTGTAATCTGGAAGAGTAGATACAGCTCTTCTCTACTTTCCTCTCTTCGTTGCTGTTTTTGTTGCTTAGGACGCTTTGAAATTATTTAGACTCTATGAAATTATTTAGGACTCTACTGCGTTAATTATTCTGCAGAAAGTATGAATAAAAATTTATGAAACGTCCAGGATAAAATTTTATGTCGACGTACACAGAGATATTTGCACTTAGTGCTAATGGCGTGCTGTGAACGAAATAAATTTCCTAAAATCTTACAACAACACAAGTTTCCTCACTTCTAAAAGACGTCACTTTTTTCCCCCGAATTTCTGGGGATTTCAAAAATGTCCGCGGAGCCGAAAACGATCGTTAGAGAATTGCCGACGCTCGTTGCACGATGGCCTTTTGTTCTCCGCTCCTATATCTCTCGCGCCGATTCTTCTCGGGGATAGAAATGGGAGGCGGGCCATGGAGGGGAAGGCCTTGAGAGATTATTAATTGCCAGAGATGCCATCCACCTACTTTTCATCACTGCGGCTTTTTTTAATACGGAAGCATGTCACGAGGCTCGTTTACGTCGCGATCGGAGCAGTGAGCGGAATCGCGAGTACCTTCCGTCGCGGAAGTAAACAACTACTCGTATCAGTTTTTAAATATTTATGGAACGAGTTTGTAGAACGATTTGTATCTTACAACCTACGTGTGCGTGTGATATATGCATGAATAGCTTCATGTTTATCTACTATGGCGTCCGACGATGAATAGCAGAAAATTATGCAGTTTCGGATTTCTATAAACATGATTTACAATTTTATAATCCGACGGCAGCGATGTGGGATGAAACTCTCCGATATAGATTGGATATGTGATACTAGAAAAAATTGCAATAGTAAAACTCTTCTGAATTTTATGGAAATGTCTCTAAGAATATGCACTTAGATAACAAACGAATGATAATTATCGTCATTGTTAGCATAACACTGTAAAAAGGTTAGCAGTTCTGTTGTGATTCACAAAACATTGTCAATAGCGCTGTAGGCATGAATATATCTTATATAATATATTTTATACTCAGACCAGAGAAAAATACAATGTAGATACTTTTTAAACATTTAAACAAATCTTGTATAAGCTAAAGATTTATATTATTTCTTTATTTTTACTAAAAAGTTAGATTGCTTAAAAATTTGTATTTCTTAATTATTTTATTGTTCTCGTACCTATTTTATCAATACCTTTAATAATTAAACCGGAAAAAAAAGATTCTTAAAACAAAATTTTATTATAATTTTCGTACAATAAGTCTTTTTAACGTTTTAGAAATCTATAGTTCCTAAGTAGAATAAATATTTTGATTTATAAGTAATATTCCCATTAGATAACGGAAGAGTATTTTAGTGCTTCATTCATTCGAATAATATAGCCCCATGGAAGATACGAGTTATCTTTGTTATCTTTTCTTCTTATGCGACTCGAGGAAATCTTTTCACATTAGGACACACTTTACATTACATAAATGCACTTGCCATTTATACGTACACACTAATTACGTTTCTGATTGCAGATTAGAGTGGAAACTTCGCGATGCGATTTTCTCAATTTCCCCGTTCTCCTCGAAAGAGGACGGCCCGAAGAAAACGCCCGTGCCGGGTCAACGCGTCTCAAGATTGCCACGGCGTTCCTCGCATCTCTCCGCCGTCTCTTTTTGCTCTCGCGCTGTTTGTTATTATTGCTCTTGTTAAAGCGGGTTCGCGCTGCGACACGCATACACGTGCATACACGCGCATGCGAGGCGTGCAAGGCGATTAACTTAATAGCGGCGCGATAGCACGAGCTCGCCCGCTATTTAAAGCGGCCCCCCCGGAACACGACCGCATAAATCGCAAGTTTTCAGCCGATAAAATGCACGCGCCGCCCTGCACGATCCTATCCTCTCCCTCCCGCCCCCATCCCATAAATTAAATGGAGCTAATGCGCCACGACCGATACGAAATTGAACGGCTTTAATGCAGATCTATGGCCCTTGCACGATTCCGAGATTAACGCCGATCGTTTCACAATGTTCATTTCGGCGAATCTTTTAAGTCGTTAACGATTAACTCGTCGTGTATTCCGATTCTTTCTGAAAACAATGTGTAACGCGCAAAAAAAAAAAAATCTTCTCGCAAAAGCAACGAGAGATTTTTGAAAAGATACACTGTTGACTGAACGGAAAAAACTTTAATTTCAAATCAACAATAATATTCTCGAATATAAGCAGAAATATAAAATCTTTTTTTAAGATTTTGATAATCTTAAACAGAAAAAAAATTTCATTATGTGAGCAAGTTATTGTCTGTTTAAGATTATCAAAATCTTTAAAGAAGATTTTATATTTTTGCTCGTATATGAGAATATTATTGTTGATTCGAAATTAATGTTTTTTCTGTGTGTACCACGCACGTTCCGTGATTTTGTAGGATTTTAACAACTCAACGTTTATGCAAGCATACCGTCGCGATTTAACATCTTCAAAATTAGATGCGTGCTACTCTAAAAATAGGCCGATGATTTATTTACTGTTCTCGAGGAAGGTTAACGTACGAATATCTTAATACCGTGCGGCACGAGTTCCTCGAGACACGGGCTTCTCATCTCGCGCTTCGTGCGTGCGAGTCACGATCAAAGATTCAGAACGATTATCCGGATAGCAAGAAGCGGAAAGGAGGTTAAAGCGTCGTTGAGGAGCATTTCCAAGGTGCAGGACACGTACGGTCACGTTTTACGGGCTCTTGCTCTCAAAGGATTCGCGATATCGCCCGACCGGGACTGTCGATTTCCATATCAAACGTCCTGAAACGCCGGCGATAAAGCCGCTCGGAAATAAAACACGGCACTCGAAATTCTGCCCCGGTGACGGGAAAAATCGTGAAACCGCGCGCGATTAAAACTTATATCGATGATCAATTTTCCCAGGGGGAGGGGGGGAGAAACTTTGCTCGGCCAGCGATATTTATTATCGTCTTTCGAGACGTTCTCGACCGCGCCAAGCAGTTGAACGATAATAATTGCATGATCCATTTGGGAAGTTTATCCTGGAAGGAACTGGATTATCCTAATTGAATGCCGGAAGACAAATCTTTCCACGCAGCCTTGCAATCAGTTTACATCTGCGCGAGACTCCTCATTACATCTCGCCCGCGGCTTCTCCTCCCGAGCGGAATCGAGCGCCGACAATTTTTATTCCGAACATGTCATATTGCAAATTGCCGGCGAGATTAATCCACGTCGTTTTACAGTCATTGTAATCGCATGTCGTTTCCCTTGATTAAGCCGGATACCGCGAGATCCATCGATCGTCGCGTTCGGATCTTCCTTCCCCCGTTTCTCTCTCTCTCTCTCTCTCTCTCTCTTTCGTTCAAGTTCCGCCGCCATCTCTCAAACGCCCCCGTGTATCTTTACGAGGGTAGTATCGCGAGCGTAAAAGCGGAACGCCCCGAAACGAGACGAGATCCCAGGCAGCTGCGCGCCGAGAAAACTCAACCCGGGAGACGCTGCCCGGCAACGGGCGAGAGATCCACGGGGCTTCGATAATATGAAAATAGCGCGAATTTTTACGAGCGCGACGAAATACGAAACTGCTCCATCGCTTGCCGTCGTCTACTCGGGCGTGTCGGGCGGCCGGAGCCGGGGGATGTCGATAGCCGGGAAATACGAGGTGTCACTCGGAAATTTCGATTGCCAGCGTGAAACGCGATACGCGAGACGTGGAGAAGACGCGGGAGAGAGCTCTCGGGACGGACGGAACGCACGTTAAGTCGGATAAGACCGGCGGACTCACGGTGCGATATGAGAGTTGAAGAAATCTCGAAAGAAACGAATCTGTTTCTCGTTTATCGCCGCCTCGACGCTGCGCGATGACAGGCAGCCGGGTCAATAAGGTACCTTCGCCCGGCGACAATTTTTCGCCGAGCGGAATCTATCCGTCGGATATTTAACGCACGATTAAACACGCGTTCACGCAAAAAAATGATTGGCCAAGGAAGCTAAAATATAGCTGTGGCAGTTAAGATGTTTCATTAAAATAGAGACAGCTAATGTTGTCACTACCAAAGCTCAATTTTTTAGCTGTTAAAATTTTGATGCTACAGTAAAAAATATTCGCTGCTAGAACCAAATAACGTTTAGATAAATCCATTATGCCAATTTCTCTTCGCAATAGTAACTAATTGAATTGAATGTTCAATGTCACGTGAGATAATGAGGAATAGCTGTTACTTTCTTAGCTATTCATATTAAAGAACATTTTTAATTTCAGCTGATAAAATTGTATTTTATAGGAAATATATTTTATTTTTAACAGCTAATTTTTAGCAATAACAGAAAACTCTGATCTAGTTGAATGACATTAAGCTAATATTACTAAGTTATTTTTTTTGCGTGTTGGTGTTCAAGAATAAAATAATGCCGGCGACAGCGTCGAGCGCGCCGTTGACAATTCCGTCGACGATCGATTCCGTCGGCGCGATGAAAATCACGTTTCAACGGCATATAATTGCAAACCGATAAAGCGCGCGTAACGAAAAGGGAGCGTCCCGAAAACGCGCGGAGTAATTGGAACCGCCTTCGCTCCGAGACGCGTCCGGACGATCGCGCGTTCGCACCCCGGCTATATTTAACCGCGTCCCATTCCGCCGTACGAGCGGATACTTATTTTATCGTTTATCTGCGAGGATCGAGACGCACGATCTCTCCGCCGAGACGGTACGAGACGAGAGAGAGAGAGTGGCGAGAGGCCGCGTCGGCGAGCTACTCGCGGACGCGCGTGATCGGGACGCGTGCACACGCACGCCCGTGTGTGCCGCACGCAATGCAGGAAGGTAAAAGGCGTAGGTGGATGGATCGATAGAGCAGGTGGCAGCACGTCGGTGCTCTCCCTGGTTCGCTTCCGGCGCGGCGGAGTGTCATTGGACTCTCCGCCGATCGAACGATTGGCCTCGGCACGATTACGAGAAATAATATCAAGGCTAATTCACGCGGAGGGGGGGGGGGCGAAGGGTGAGCGCAATTATCAACGATCCGCGCCTCGTTAAGACGCGACGCCGTCCCGGATGGCCCTCGCGACTTCATCTCCCGACGAAAGACGCCGAAAAGTCCATTCAAATACCGAAGAACAAAACAATCTCGACAAATTTAAATCGATCGAGCACTGTCAAAAGAGATTCTGAGCTTTTCCGCGAAAATTAGCCTGGAATAGTCTCGATCAGAGATACTGGGAGGTATCACGAAAAATAAATGAGAAGCTTTAAAGGTTCTTCTTGTGCAGAAAGCGCTTATTGTTTATGTGAAATGTTAATTTTATACAACAACGGAACCCCCGCGGTCGCAGATTCATTTACATTTTAATACGGTATATTAAAGTCCCGGGGGAGATCGTGGCATACCCACGCAATGACCGGAGAAAAGAATTTACTTACTTTGCGAATGTCTTCTAAATTGTGAATTTCCGGCGACAGACCGCCGTGTACGCAGAGGAACTGTTGGTTCATGAGGGCGGCGAGCGGCAAACAGTCGAAGGCATCCATGCACGCGTCGTACACCCTCTCGGAGTATTTTATTTTACCTGAAAGCAAAAAGGAGAGAGACCAAAGATTAAAACAACGGATTAATATTTCATTCCGCGCGACGAGGGGATTTTGTTCCTGTCAGCGTTACGGCGTTCACGACGGCCGTACGAATGTGCCGGGAGTCGCTACCTTTATATGCGGGCGTACTTTTACGACGAGACGAGAACACAAAGATCGGAGCCGAGACACGTCGAGTCCGCCGTTGGGCGAGAAGACGGAGACGGAGAAGGAAATAAAGGTGACGCGAGGGAATCACGAGAAAAGACTCCGACAAGCGAGATGAAACACGCACAGTCGGCCATGGACCAGTCCGCAAACGAGCCGTAAAAGGGGATGGCGGGCCGCACATGGGGGCTCTATTTTACGTCGCACTCCCGCAGTCCTCGTAGAATAATGGACACTCTCCGGGATACGGAGGATCCGCCGCGCCGCCACGGTCCGTCCACGCCTGTTCTGTGTTCCTGAAAATTTCGCAGCGCGTCTCTCCTCTCGCAGCCGTGCCGCACGGGTGCAACCGACGGCTCGCGCGAGCGATAAACCGCTCCTCCGCCCGCAGATAAGTCGGGGCCCGGGTAATTGTTGTCTCATTTCTGGAGTAAAACGTACCGATCCTGCGGCACGGGTAAAACCCCCGTGTTTTCTCTTTCTTGTGTCTTTTTTTTTTTCGATTCCAAGTTCTGATTACTTTTATAACTAACTCGTATGACGCTGCTTCACATGAAAATTGTAAAACTTTAACTCTCAGAAGGATTTCGTGAGAAGCCCTTCTCGAGCCATCGCTCTCTGTTTCTGACACGGTTCCTGTTAAGCGTGACCTCGGAAATTGACGTGAAACAACCTGTATTTACTACATAGACGGAGGATCGTCGAATCGCTGTTCGAGGTGACGCGCGAAAAGGATTTCCTACCAATAAAGCGGAGTAATCTCGACAGGATAAAGATTTGTCGGCGCTGAAGCGAAACGGATCGTCGCTCGAGGTTGCCACTCGAGGACCTTCACGAGATCTCGCAAATGAACGACCGGCTGGACGTGGGAGCCTCTTTGGGGTTGCAGATTGAAGTATTGCGAAGCGGATGTCCGTAATATCGCGCCAAGGACGGACCCGGCGAAGCTTTCATGTCTCGAGATTATTAAACGAGAGAGATAAAGAAAGACACCATTGAGATGTCTAAAAAAAAAACTCGTCGAGCATTACAATTAACCCGGCAAAACAGATAATAAAAAAAGCAAGATTAATTGTAAATAATATAGAAATTCGATTGAGATAAATTGAGAACGACCAAAAAAAAAATCTCAAATCAATAAGTTAAGCAGAGACTGTCGAACAGAATTTTTCTGATTAACTAGAACTTGTCCTCGTAACCGTAAGAATATGCAACGATGATTGATGATCGCAGACAGCATTTTGCTTCATATGTGACTATTACGCGGAACACACGCTGCGCACCGCGACAAAAATGACGATTTTGGCGAAATCGCCGACGAATTAATTGCGCATTCGCTCTCGCCGTCTCCCGCGTCTCGCGGACAAACGATCGTTTTTGGCAACGAGGTCCATTTCGAAACGACACGCCGCGCGATCTTGGCGCGCGGCCACCGCGTCCCGGCATCTTTCACGAAAAGCGCGCGAGCGACAAGACCGCTCGGAATAATGCGTTTCTCGAGCTCGGGCATGCGACCTTCAGGAAGCGCGATCGTTAGTTTCCAGCGTCGCGTATTGCGAGAGACGGAGCCAAATGAAGCGCAGTTGCAAGACAATATCGCGTAATATCGCGTTCTAAAATAAAACAGGCACGAAATAAAAGCCATATAAATTACACTTAAATACGAGGAATGTAGAATAGAATGTAATATTTTAATAAAGATAGATTTTAATAAAAATATGAGATTCTAAACAATTTTGCTCGGGAGGAGCATTTTAAAATTCGTAGCTCTATTTATTCTAAGATTTCCATGCAGGATCGAAGTCGCATCACCGTATATTACGCCAGACACGGTATGATAAAAATGATATATTTGGGATATCGGAGATATACAGCGGCAAGGAGCAACCGCGCATTTATCTTGATAGAACCGGTATCGAACTTCTCTATACGTCACGGTTAAGCGCGTTACATTTTTCTCGCGTCATTGTTACCCGAATTGGCAGAAAAATGTGCGCGCGGCAAATGTCGGAAAAACGTCGGGGGGAAAAAATGCGGGGTGGGGTCGCGCGAGCGCAATATATTATCGTGACCTGCTGCATTTTTACAATATTATACCTGCGTTTTAGATAAGGCGCTAAGATAGGGACGAGCTTCCGCGTTGTTATAATCCACAATGCACCGCAGTTACCTTATAGTTTATACGAAAAATAAATGTGCACGATACTCTGAGAGTTATCGGGTCTCGGACTTGAATTTCTGGTGCCTTCGTTTTAAAGAGGGCGGGAGAGAGAGAGAAAGAGAAAAAAAAAAGAGAATCGCTACTCCTGTTCCTGCGCGAGCGTGCTATCGCGACTTCGTATCGCGAGGAAAAGCGCCCGAGCTGCTAGAGATAATCGCAATTTTCTCGATCGGTCGGCACGTGAATGCCGGTGTAATAGCGGCGGGGTAACTAGGCCGCGCAAATAGGCGGCTGCGAAAAAGAAGAAAACGTGGGAGAGACGCGGATATACGCGAGCGCGCGAGAGAAGGATACACCCTCCCGCGAACCCCCCCGCGGGGCTCCCAAACGTCCGCCAATAAATGCACGGCGAAAGCTCCGTTAAAACGATGATTAAAGCGCCGGCTGGCTGCACCGTGCACGCGCGCGGGGGATTTTCGCGGTTATCGCGGTTATTAAACGCGCGTGGAAACGAGGTCGCGGTGCGTGCGCGAGCGAGCGGGCGATTTTTTCGCCGGACGAACCCTCTCCTCGTGACTCGGGAGGGGTGACTCGCACTTCGCTTAATATCGCAAGCGGAAATGGCGCTACGCTGGTTCTGGATGTAAAAGGAAATTAGAACTGTTCTTCAAAACGCGGCTCCCGGCACGAGAATGGACCCCGGGCAGTGAGAATGCACGAAAACGCAAACGAGTCCGTCGTCCCCTCTTGACGTTCGCGAGAGTCAGCTTTTTACGTTTGCAATAACAGCGCTGTGCGAGCTCGTGGAATATAAAAGCGACGGCGGGGCAGCGAGAGCGGCGAGAGATACAATGAGGCAGCATAAAACGTTTAATAACACATAAAACCTTCTTAGAACCGGTTAAGAGCGCTATACGAATTTATGTCCGGCGCTTGTGATCAAACTATCATTAGAGGGACGGACGGATTTATACTTGGACGTTAAATACGTCGCCGGGGTAAAATGTAATACATTATTTCTCGCGGTCTCTAAAAATAAACAATGTCCCTTCTGTAACAAATTGCGGATACATTAATTAGTCAAACTATCAGTGGAATTAGAGACCGCGAGTCTCGAAAAAAGCTGTCCCCTCGGGGGCCTGTCGTCGTAAAGACGTTGGGTGCATCCCTCGCCGCGACGCATAGCTCGGGAACTCGCGCAGCGAGAAGCCGGCGGCGTCTCGCGGAAAAGTGTATCGATCGCGGAAAATTGTCCGATACTAGGTCAACCTGCGAGTATTTGCGAGGCGCCCCCGCTCTCCGTCTCTCGGTTTCCTCGGTCGCGTCGTTATAACATTTACGATGTGAGCGACGGGACGGGAACGAGTCGTAATATACGGCGCGATTTCCTCTCGCGTGATGATGCAGGCAGACGCCGGCCCCGTCCGCGATTATGCGGAAAACGCGAATTAAACGAATCACCGGAGATGCGAGTTTCGATCAAGGGCTCGATTTTTTCGCACGTCGCGGATCTCGTGGGTAAACGAGCGATATGCGAGCGGGGTGGATGTGAGACGAGCAGCTGCGTCTGACATTAAACACGCCGCAAATCTGGATTTTCCGGTGTCCGCGCGTATATATTGTATTAGAGAGAGTGGGCAGAGCCCACGTAACGTAACGTAAACTCCCTGCGATTAATGTAATCCCGTGGCTCGCCGGTTGCGAACAAGCTTGAACTTAAGCGAGACAACAGGAGAGCGAGAATCGGGAGTATTCCCGCTAGTTCGGCAAATATAACGTGCTGCGATGTCCGGCGGTTTACGATCCCGTAACTTATCCGACGTAGGGGGGCACGAGTGATCGAAGGACCGAAGGGACACGCGCGGGTCACAAGGTCGATATTGCACATGCAACGCGATCGTTATCGAGTCTCGTTATTGCAGCTTTTTTTTTTCTATAAAGTTAATATCATTATTCGTTGTATAAGCGTGACGTATCTCTTATTTTAGTTTCAGAAAATTTTTAAAACAATTTTCCAATTTTACTTATTTAAACGGGACTGTCCTTTAGTATGTGGAACGAAAAAAATAGGTACGTGGAATACAGAGTGTATAATTAACTATTTAGAATGATATTGTCACACGATGGTGTATTTATAGGGTAGCATGTAAAGATTAATAATATCAATTAGCGATTCATTGCAAATTCTGTTAATTAGGTCAAATATATTCCCAATATTATGTTTACATAATATTCTATAAAACAATATGTTTTCTTCCATATCTAAATTTAGAGCTAATATTTATGCATGAGAATAGTTTATGCTACTGCATTGATAATTAAGCAATGAAATATATTATATTTTTAGATGCGAGATGTATAAATTACCTTCACATTACGTTTCATTCGATGTAAATATGTTTATCCTCGAAACCTGCACAAACTGTTGTGTCTTATAATTTTTATTCAGCCTTCGGTTTTTTCTCATAAAAGCTATTTAGATTCTAATTATGGCATACACGCGTATGTCGGGTGCCGAAGCTCGCGATGTAGATGAGCCGCATAAATTTCACCGCAGCGCTCCGCTAATTCACCTTATGAGGCAACACCCCGCCGTAACTAACATGGCGGAGAACTTAATCCGAGTCGCGAATTATTAAACAGGAAATAATTTCTTATTACGACACGAAACAAAAGCGGGCCACGGATAAAAAGCGCCGCGGCACTGGGCGATGTAAAAGATTCAACGACGCGGGAAATGAATATTTCGAGATCGGAGAGAGAAAGAGCGGACGGCTTTTCTTGCTTGCAAATTTTTGAGGGAATAAGGGGGAAAAAAGAACCTCGCGGTTGTTCCATAGATTGTAAAACTGCTCATTCGCCGTATATCTTTTTAAAAATTGTAATTATAAATATGAGGGGAGCTCTCAACTATCCAAAAGGGAATTACTTACATTCCTGCTTAAATGTGAAGTATTCCGTGAGATGACGGCACTCGTGATTACCTCTGAGGAGGAAGAGTGTAGTGGGATGGCACAGTTTCAGCGCCCACAGGTACAATACGCACTGAAACAAAAACGAACAGAGTAGGCGTTAGGTAATTCACCATGTAATCATAACGCAAGTGCTGTTTCGCAACCTTTAGATATGAACTGACATACATATATGTATATACGTATAATCGACGTAATAAATCTAGAAATAAATATTTTTAAAGCATACGCTCTTGAACAAAGTGTTGTTAATGTCTAATGTCAGAACTGTTGTTTATAATCATAAGGAAATTAAGTCGTCAATAAATTATTAATAAGCAGTTTATTAATAGACTGAAACATCAAGGAACTTTCGATAAACGATTAGTAATGTCCAACAAGGCCTATGGTAATGACCGCTTAAACGGTCAAAGAATGCTCCGCAAGGAGAAACGAGACAATCGTCAAAGCCATAAACATTCTAGACTAGCTTGCGACTGTGCTGCAGCGACAATATCGCGATCCTTCAATTAAATCGAAACAATTCGTTAGTCTCCAACAAGCAGCTCCAATCGCTCAAAGATCCCCCCAGTCTGATCGGCATTCCTCCGCTTTAATTACAGAACTTCCGCGTCGACATGAATTCGAGCGACGCGCTGCCGGCAGATTGCATCGCAGAATGCTTTCGGACCTCGCGAGATTCTCTCGGTAATTTAACACATTATTAATCGGTGCGTCGGTCGAAGAGAGACGGACCAAAGTCGTAACTTCTCTCCCTCTCTCTCTCTCTCTCTCTCTTTTGCTCTCAATGACAACGATGTCATTAATAATCCTGAACGTGAAGCACTTAAAGGTGAATATTTTGGCAACAGAAATCTTACCAGTTCTCTCATCTCGCAAAAATGAATCGGGTGGCGAAAGCCATGACTTGCCATTTGGCTTGCGTTTCGTGCACGCGATAAAAACCTACTGCGTAGTTGCACAAGGCTATATGTGTATTGTACGTGGAATGAAAATTATTTAGCGAGCGCGATAATTGTTCGCTGAAACTCAGGAGAAAATAATAGCAGCGCGAAAATAATAAACCGTAGGAAATTTTAAATCCTGCAGTGGCAAAAATATAAAATAATATTAATTATGTGTTATAAAAAGAATAAAGGTGTAAAAGATACAGAGATCTAAAATGTAAGATACGTCAACTGCTAGATTGCTTGTCGATTATGATCGCGGAATTAAAGGTCGAATTTCAAAGTTCCCTTTGCTGGAGCGATTACGATTGTCGGAATCCGGCTGCTATCGGGGCGAGGTGCGTTACGCGCGAGTGCATCACTAATTAATATTATTCATTGTAATACACGGACCACTGACCCGCATTAAATTGGCAATGGCCGTTGCTAACGAACGGACCAGCGGATTTCGCACGAATTTTGTGTCCGCGCTAATTAGCTCGCTCGCTCGAATGTGGCGGCCGTAATGACGACTCCATTAGCTTCAACAAGGTTTCGGGTGGAGACGGGAAGGGACAGGGCGCAGATCCCGTCGGACCTTTTATGTGGCTAACATTTGTCCCGTATTCGTTGTCGGCGGCTGTTTAATAATCGGGTGACGCGGCAGTTTTAAACAGGCTTAATTGCGCACAAACAATGCGGATTAAAACCTTTACAGACACCGCGTGTCCGTTGACAATTTTCTCGCGCTCTGGAAAATTTGATCTCGAACAACCTGCACGTCTTGATATCATCAATATGCAAAATGCATCGCCTCAAACGCGCTTTCTTTAATCTGCGAATTTTTTTTAACAATTTCGACTGGATCGGGAATTTGATGGAATCCAATTTTCCTTCTCACACAGTTTTTTTAAATTTTCGGCGTTAGGTATTTCGGATACTAAATCTTGAAGTAACGTTATAATAAAATAATATTGCAATTGTCTGCAGAATAAATTTCTATATTTATCAGAATCTCGAAAGTTTAAATTTAACTTTAAAAATACTCTACATTTTCAATCTTTTATAAGAAAAAAGTTGATATCTCATTTTTCTAAAGATCGAGTCGAAAAAGTGATTCTCCTGCGGATCAAAGAAAATGCGTTTTTCCAACGAAACGTATCTTGTATATTTAAAAATAAAATATAAATTAACACATCATTATTCATCCTGAAATCGATTTTTCTCCTTTAAAAAGTTAATCTTTGCTCAACTTATCGAGAAAGAGATAGCCGAGAAGGTCTCTTCAGTCTTTCACGATTGCAGACCGTAAAAGAGGAGAAATTACCGAGAAAAAGTTGAAAAATATTCCAGCACGGTCTTACGTAAGGTGAAACAGATGTGATTGCGATTAAAACCGCTGGACCGGAACGTTTAACCTTTGTGCATCAAATCGATACGATGGAACTACCAATATCGCACCGCGGCTCGCCTCGTGGGATGGAGGGAAAGAAATGTCACACGGTTTGGTTACATAGGATATTTATCTCCCGCTCTCGCGTCTCACAGAGTCGCGCATCGTGGCGACGGTTAGCACGTCAGCGGTACGGGGTATCGATACACACGGTTTTTTCGATTTTGCATGACGCCGCGCTTCCGAGAGAGAGATAAATCCTCGCGCCCGTCTACCCATAAAAGCCAGGGCGCCGGCAATTTTTTTTCTTAGACTTTCGAGGTCAATTATTTTCTCCCCGTTAACCCGATCGACTGTCTACCGTCGTCCGCCCCTCGCGTCGTCCCGCGGCCCTTCCTCCACCGTCCCTTTGCGAAGCCAACGGTGCGGCTGCTCGCTCTCGCCTTGCCCCGGCCGCTATAATTACACGCGAGGGCCCTCATTGGCATTGTAACGAAATAACGCGCTCTCGTCCTTCAGATTTCTGCCGCGGTTCACTCGCGATCGGTGCGCCGTGCTCTCCGCATCGGATTATCCGTTCCCCTCCCTTACGCGATTACGCGATTACGCGAAATCTGCACACGTGGCACGACAGATCGAGTTCGTACACGAGATTACGGCCATTCTTCTTAAACACAGACTTGAGCAGTTCATTCGTCCAAATTAATAATATCCTCTTCGGGCAAAGAATTCTTTTACGTTTATATTCCCGACGATGTTCCCGCTGAGAAATACTCTTGAAACTCTTCAATTGAAATACCAGTCAAGATGCCGATTGAAATTTCTTTTTCCAACTTAACAAAGATTTGCACTACTTAGAAACACGATGCTTTAGCTTCGTAAACATTTTCTCAATGTTTTCATAATTTCTTGGCCATTCTTTCAAGGATCTTTTCAATAAGAATTTTGATATCGATTCCTTGCCTCTTCAATATCACTTGAGATTCTCGACGCAATAAAGAGCCTTGTTAAATGAACAATTACTGACGTCTATATATCGTGTATACACAATCGAAACAAAATATACGAAATACAGTGGAAAATCGTATGTAAAAGACGTATGTTTACGAATTTTTAATTTAAATTTAATAATACTTTATCCAATTTCGTATCCCATTTTCTAAATTATATAATCCTGCCATCTTACAAACGCGAGAAACTATTCGGGAAATTTGAAGGGAACCTCTCTGCAGTGAGAATGTGATTTTTGAGAGGATACGGAATAAGATTTTCGAACGAACGATCACAGAGAATGGAATCCCTGCTCTCGTGAACGTATCTGTATCTTCTCTTTAAGTTCGGTTTCTACCTTTGTATCTATTCTCCCGCATCTTCTGGGATAATCAAGAGCGAAGGTTTCCGTCGAATGTCAGAGAAAAGATTTCGGATTTGTTATTGGACGAGGCATCGGGATCGGAGGCAGAACATCGATTTCGCGAAGACATAACGTGACGCTACCACAAGTATATTATGCACAAACACACTCACTCGCCCGCACAAAGAAGTGTACAGGTACCACGGCACTTGCATCGCGTAATTGCGTAGCTGTGCACCGCTGACATATCCTCTTAAAGCGCGGAACGGAATCCTTTCTTTGCGCGCGAGCCATCGAACGGAGTATTCTTGAAGGATTGAGCATCCTCCGAGTGCGAGCAGCCGCGCGACAGAAACTCCTTTTATACCGGAGCGCACGCGGCTCCGCGACCGATTTATAATACCATTTACCAGCGGACGCGAAGGCGGTCCATTTTCTTCGCGAGATAGTCCTTGCTCTCGAATATCGTGTCGTAAAATAAGGACAGAGAGAGAGAGAGAAAGAGAGAGAGAGAGAGAGAGAGAGAGAGAGAGAGAGAGAGAGAGAGAGAGGGAGGGAGCACTACGCTCCAGCTCTCGTAGATGGATCGCTCCCACGTAGTACAGTCGTAAATACGATCGAATCCGCAACTGCTCGTGCGCTACGGTAAAATTATCCTCCGAGAAGAGGAGCATCGCCGAGAACTCTCGCGTTGGTTCCGCGAGTGAAGAAAATAAAAACTATACAGTCTCTAATAATCAGGCAAAAAATTATTTTTCTTTTCTTTTTCTCGGGGATAAAGTTAATAAAGGAAGCGAGGAAAATATAATGCAGTGTACTAATTAATTAACGTTATTAATATTTATAAAAATAAAGCTCTCCCATTCGAGTATAGCAACTCGACTCGAACGAAAACAATGCCCGCGCGAGACTCTATATTTCTTTCGATATCAGTTTATGTCTGTTTGCGGATATATATCTGACGATGTTAAAAGATCCCATTATGTTCGGGCCATCAGTTTGATTGGAAACAGCAATTCGCGTACGGCTTTGGACCGTCGACATTTCGTTCGCGTGCGTCATAAATCTGACAGCACCCGTGCGCGCCTCACAACGACGACATGCTGCGCCTTGCATTATTCAGAGAATCCACGAAGACGCATCTCGATCTGAATAACGGCAGCCGTGGAATATATCAAGAGATTTTCTTAAAAGGAGCCATCTTGCCCGCGCGCGCTGTCTTGTGAAATGTACTTCGCGGAGAATATATTTAAATCTTGGATACGCAGCGCACCACGTGTAATACCACGTACAATATTGGATTGTCCCCTATTTCTTCCGTAAATTTCTGCACCCGACTGTGTGCGGTGAAATCACGGTGGCTTTCGATACAAGTTAGAAATTACTTTGCGAATGTTGGCTATTTGTTCTCTAAATGAATCAATAAATGTGATTACGAATAAAAATTATTTTCGAACGGTGTCTTGTTCCGAGTAAAGTAAAGAGGACGAAGAAATTCCCAAGAAACGATGTAAAGTCTTTAAAATATACAAGAGCTTTACGATCAATGTTGAACTTGCAGCACCATCGACTTCGTCCAAAAATAGAGTCCCGAAATTGCATCTTGTTGGTGCGATATCTACGCGTCGTCGCAGCGAAATTGCATTTTGTGTATCGCGCGGTTTAGGACGATCGCACTAAAACTTTGTAGCTTCTCCCCTGCCTTCCGGAATTCGCGAAAGGAAATTGTTCGTTACTTTACAGCGTAAAAATTTTCCGGGAGCGAGACCGTCGCGAGGAGGAACGAACGCCACTCGAGATGCCGCTCTCGCTACTTCGGGTCTCCTTTCGCGCATTTTCTTGTTCCTAGTGGCGCGACGGAATATTGCATTATGCTCGACATGAAGCGTACTCGCCCGTGACGAAATTTTATCTCGCAAAATAGACTACTCGTGTTGGATCAAAGTTGATTATTCGCGCATGCTTCGAAATTACATTCAGGAGAATACTTTCAAGCGCAATATTTTCGGGTAACAAATGCATTGTACGTGCAGGAGTCTCTCTCTCTCTCTCTCTCTCTCTCGACTATTGCGTTCTATACTCAAAATAAAGACCCTCTGTTCGAGAAAATCCAAGGCACATCTATTCTCTCCACACATACAACAGAGATATCTAGTCGTTATATTTAAATAAAAAGATCTCTGACAAAAAATCGAGCTTTAAAAATGAGATTCAAGCAAAGCAAGTAAAATATTCCCTTCCTGAGCAATATCGTCTGTTGACATGCACAAAAAATTATATTCTTCTTAAGAATAATTGTTACAATAATTTGACAGTTCGTTTTAAAAATCGGAGATTTTCAGTCTACAAAAAAATTTTGTAGACTGTTAATTTACGATTTTAATAATCTACCTGCGAATGTGTCGGAACATTTGCAACAATAGTATCAAAGCAAGTCTCTAAGGGAATTAACGATTTTACACTTTCTCTTAAGCTGGATAAGCGGTGAGTGAGCCGGCGATTTAATAACTAATTAATTAGGACATGCGCTAATTATAAAATCCGATGATTGAGTGCTCTCGCATAATTCTCGAGATAAAGCTTTCTCTCCGGCAATCAGAGTAAAGGTATACATTTGTATTTATGTTCGTACTATTTGTATATCCAGCTATGCTGACGTATATAAATACAATTAACTCTTAATTAGTGATGTAATATTTGTCCGGGCAATTTAATGATCAGAAACGGTGCGCGGACAATTTCTTATAAATATATAAATTCTTTTAGTGCTTCTTTTCGTACTTACCTCGATACTGAAATAACCCCTGTCAACATAATCGCCGAGGAAGAGATACTTGGTCGAGGAGGGTGGACCGCCTACCTCGAATAATTTCATCAGGTCGTAGAACTGTCCGTGAATGTCGCCGCATACTGAAACCAAAAGTAGATTCAAATTAGATACAGAAAGGAGGCTTTCTTCTTAATAAAAAGGGAAACTGCGGAAGATCTAATTAGCAGCAAGTTTTCTGAGCTGCGAATTAGGGTAACGCCGCGTACGACACTCTGTCAGAGCGCATCGAATTATGCGAGATAAAAGCGCCGTTCAAAAAACGAGACGTAATTACCCGGCGAGCGATTAATATAGTACGATTAAAGCGCATCTTGCGTCGAATATATAGACATTAGCGACCCTTGAGAGTCGGTAAACTTGTTTGCGAACGTTTCAAAGTGAAATTACGCTCTCGTGTCGCGAAGGATACAGGACGAAGCGGGAAACGTTGAGAAACTTCAAGTTCTCGAAACCGACAACTATTAGCGACCAAAGCCCGGAGTGACGTCGGAGTTACTTTGACGGTGTTGCCCGTCGTTCGTTTCCAATATTGTTTCATATCGTCCAAAAAAAATTGTTAAAAAAAGACATGTGGGGATTATCGTATAATAACCACAGTTTGAATCACGATAAATGATTTTTATTAAAATGTAGAATACATATTAGTATCTCGCGGTAGCTTATGCGAAACTGA